>JANTPZ010141805.1:0-14690 GCA_025593235.1 Vachellia pachyceras | reverse complement strand
TTTCTTAATCAACAAAGATTTTATCAGAGGAAAAGTTGATACAACTTTATTTGTTAAGCATTCAAAATCAAACATGTTAGTTGTACAGATTTATGTTGATGACATTATCTTTGGTGCTACTAACAATGATCTTTGTCAAGAGTTTGCTAAGATGATGCAGGCTGAATTTGAATGTCTATGATGGGAGAATTGAATTTCTTTCTTAGTCTTCAAATCAAGCAAAGAAAGAATGGAATCTTTATAAATCAGGCCAAATATCTCAGAGAGTTGCTGAAGAAGTTTGGAATGGATCAATGCAAAAGTGCTGACACCCCCATGAGTTCCACAGCACTCCTTGATGCAGATGCAAATGGAAAAGACTATGACATCAAAAGATACAGAGGAATGATTGGATCCCTTCTTTATCTCACAGCAAGCAGGCCAGACATCCAATTCAGTGTTGGAATGTGTGTAAGATATCAATCTGCTCCAAAAGATTCTCATGCTGAAAATGTGAAAAGAATCTTCAGATATCTTTCTGGAACAATTGATCTTGGAATCTGGTATCTAAAAGGAGTAAATGATCAATTGATTGCTTATTCAGATTCAGATCATGTTGGCTATAAAACTGACAGAAAGAGTACCAGTGGTCAATGCCAATTTCTTGGAGGTGCCTTGGTTTCTTGGTTCAGCAAAAAGCAATCCATTGTGTCATTATCATCTATAGAAGCTGAATATATTGCTGCTGCAAGTTGTTGTACTCAAGTCTTATGGATGAAGCAGCAACTTCAAGATTTGGGAATGGTGTTCAATGAAATTCCTATTTACTGTGACAACACCAGTACCATCAATCTCACCAAGAATCCTGTGCATCACTCAAGAACCAAGCACATTGATATTAGACACCATTTTATAAGGGATCATGTGTAAAAGAAGGATATCAAGGTTGAATTCATTCCAACTCATTTTCAGGTGGCAGACATTTTTACAAAACCATTGGCCAGAGAACAATTTTTGAATATCAGAAGAGAATTGGGAATGGTAAATCCCAATGAATTGTAAGTAAAAATTCTTTAATGTTGATTTAAAAGTTGTTTTGATGATTGTCCTTTACTAACTTAAGCTTCGGAGTGTTTTGTCAAAGTTTTGCAGGTGTTTTGAATTAGCACTTGCAGCACTAAAAGATTGAACACGCGAGCAATAATTCAAATTTTGGAAGCATAAAGTGCAATACTCGAGCATAATCAGCTGAACACTCGAGTACTCAGGAAAAATAAGGCATTTAATTCATCACTGGCAGTCATCATTCGAGTAAATGGTGAAAGTGCAGGTAATACTCGAGAATTCAACTTCAATGCTCAAGCAATGTAAGTTTTCTATGCTCAGAAGTCTTAACACTCGAGCACTGTGAAGCAGTCCTCGAGCACTAGAATGAAACACTCGAGTGCAGGTTTATTCATACTCGAGTGCAGGTTTATTCATACTCGAGTGTTGACATATGTTATGTGCTTCTATAGTCTAGAGCTTCAATACTCGAGCATTAAAACACAGTACTCGAGTACTGAAGTGCAACACTCGAGCATAAGCTTTTAACACTCGAGTGTTGCCCTGTCTGTTCATCTTTAGGTTTAACACTCAAGCACTGTCACTCTGCACTCGAGCACTGACCACCATCACTCCAGCACTTCATATCAGCACTCGAGCACTGGCAGCTTCTGATTACTTAAGCCCTCTTTTTTCATTAACACTCGAACCCTAACACTCGAGCACTCCAAAATTTTCTCTACCGAACAACTGTAACTGCTTTCCAACAGTTACAACTCCTCTCAAAAACTGTTTTCCGGCAAAACCCATTTATCATTACTCTTTATTACACTCATTATATCCTTAAATCATTTCTTTTCCACTCTTTGCCGAGAATATTCACTTTGCCATTTCCAATCTCTGACTTCAAAAATTCCAAATGGCTCGTACTAAGTCCACTGCTGGTAAAGGAAAATCTCAATCTCCTTCCAAATCCAAGTCCACTTCACAACCTCCAGCCAAAAGAGTGAGAATCTCTAAAACTGTGGCATTAGAAGAAACAGTGGCACCTGTCTCTCAGAAATCAAGTGCAGGCCAACCTAAATCCATCTTGAAAGAAAAGGGGAAGGGTCTTCTGATCACTACATCTCAGTCTGTGCTTACTCCAACTGCTACTACAAACTCAGACACAGAGAGTGAGGGAACCACTCCTGAAACAAATGTGGCTACATCCTCAAGGACAAGACCAAAGGCAAAGGGCAAAGGGAAGAAGAAAGGCTCTGAATTACCCAAGGCTCCAGAAGGGTTTGTCACTGACTCAGTACTTATCTTTAATCTTTCTAGTTATGAGGAAAAATTGAAGAATAGGCCCCTATGTCCTGCTGTTTGGGTAAATATTAAGGATGTAGATAATATGGGGTTTAAAGTTTATGAATTTCTTGGTCATTATAAACCCCTTATCCAACTTAAGGATAATTTTTGCCCTGAAATTGTTAGGATTTTCTACAACAACATGACCACCAAATCTGTGACCAATGAAGATGGAGAAACTGTCTCTACTTCAATGGTTACATCAATAAGGGGCAAAGAAATTCCCACAACCTCTGAAACTTTGAATGGATTCTTAGGTAGCACTGAGTTTGATGAGAACCTGTCCACCCTAACTAATTATGAAATATTTGGACTATTGAGACCTGGGGAAACATTTTCTGGTGTCCTAGCCTTTGAACCTTCCTCAATGCCACCCTTGCAGAGAATTATTCACTACATATATTCTAGATGTATAGTGAATAAAAGTGGAAACTATACTCACTTTGCATCCATAGACTATAGCAATTTGGCAAGGATAATGAAGAAGGAAAAAAGAAATCTAGGTGAGATGGTTTATGATGAAATGTGGAGGTTTGTCCAATCTAAGTCTAAGAGAATGACTGAGCCATATCCATCCTTGATTTCTTTCATTTTGAAAAGCCTCAAGATTTGGCACATTTTGGATAAGGTGGTTGAGCCTACTGAGTTTAATGAAGTACACCTCAAGAGGATGAATATAAGCATTGAAAACCCTCAAGTGACAGTCAAACAGAGAAAGAGAAGGGCGACCTCTGCTGCCTCTCAAGGTCAAGATGAGGCTCAATCTTCTGCCCCTCCTCAGCCTACCTCTGCTCCTTCATTTGCCCATGCTACCATTCAGCACTTCATGGAGACTGAGTTTGGCAAAATGAGTGAGCATTTTGTGGATAGCTTCAAGTCTTAATCACAGACCTACATGACTACTATTCTAAAGGCATCCAATGATTTCTTCATTGGGAAGAATTTTGAGCATGCAATTCTCAAGATGGTTCAGGAACTTTCACTTTTCAAAAGTGAAGTGTTGGAGAAATTTGATGGCTTACAGAGCAAATTCACAGGGTTGGATGGAAGGGTACTTGCCATTGAGGACTTCATCAGAGAATCAAGAGCTTCCACTTTTGCTCCACCTCCTCTTCAGTCTCATTCACTTAAGGATCCATCACCTGAAGCAGTCTTGGCCATGATTGACTTCTCATCATCTTTTCTTCATCTAGATCCTCAACCCACTCCTATTCCTCTAGTTTCCTCACCACCTCCTTCAGAAACCCCTGTTCCCTCTGTTGATCCTCAGCCCATCAGTGCAGATCCTCAGCCTGATGCACCCACAACTACCACTAATGCTCCTCCCTCTCCCTCTCACTGACCCTTCTTGTTGATGACAAAAAGGGGGAGAAGAAATCAGAGTCTGTTGTTGCTCTTTTGAATTTGAATTTCTTGTAATTTCTATTTTAACTGCTTGTGTACTCGTATTATGATTGACTAAGTTTACTATGAATGAATTATATTTTGCTTCAATCTCATTCTAAATGTTATCTACTTATGAACTATTGTGATCTGATATAATCTTTAAAATTTCTAATTTTTTGGTTTTGTCATCATCAAAAAGGGGGGAATGTTGATACATTATTTTGATGATAACAAAAATTGTGTTAAAAGATTATAAAATGAGTTTTTGAATCACAAGTTTTAAGTATTGAATCAGTGCTTCTTGAAAATACTCGAGTGTTTTGTCAAAAGGTTGACAGTACTCGAGTAGTAGAATTCAATACTCGAGTGCTGCATGTTTTGAACTTAAGAAATTTGAGCACTTTCAGCTAACACTTCAAGTATTGACATGAAGTATTGTCAATACTCGAGTGTTGGAAAATGGCACTCGAGCACTGAGCTTTGAAAATGAGTTTTTAGACCATACTCTGAGTGTATACTGCAAGTATTGGCTGACAGCAGAGCCAATGCTCGAGCACTAGGTTTCCAGTACTCGAGCATTGATGTTTTAGAAAGCACTTTAAGTCAACACTTCAAGTATTGGCTAAAAGTATTGCCAATACTCGAGTGATGAAATTCAGCACTCGAGTGTTGACCATTTTTCTCAACACTGTCAGGCAACACTTCCAGCATTGGCTGACAGCACAGCCAACACTCGAGTGCTACTTTTGCAACACTCGAGTGTTGACACTTTTAACAGTGCTGTCAAGTAACACTCTAAGTGAAAGCCTCCAGCAGAGGCAACACTCGAGCACAGTTTTCCAGCACTCGAGTGTTGTGACTTTTCACTCAGCACTGGAAGCCAACACTGCAAGTATTGTCTGCCAGCACTATCAACACTCGAGCACCAGCTTTCCATCACTCGAGTGTCGAGCTGAAAACTTTCATTGTTCATCAATACTTCATCTCAACACTTCCAGTATTCATTTCCAGCATTGCTAACACTCGAGTGTCACTTTCTCATCACTCGAGTATTGTGTTTAGTCAAAGTTATTTTTCATCACTTGCACATAATACTCGAGTATTCCTAGAAAGTGTTAATCAACACTCAAGCACTGAAAATCATCACTCGAGTATTTGACTCTTTTCAGAACACTTCCACACAACACTCGAGCATTGCATCAAAGCATTGAAATTTTCTTTGAAATATTTTGAGCAAACGCTCGAGCATAAAAACTTTACACTCGAGCACTATCTCTCTCTCTCTCTCTCTGACAGTTTTGAGTCTGACACACATCATACCTACGCTTTACACCTACTTTCGTTATTTGTGTAACGACATTTTTGAATTCTAACTGCTCCCATAAATGCAGCAGATTGAAACATTAAATAGGAAAGGAAGCAAAAGCATGGTTCGTGACTCGGAGATTTTAACATTCTTCTGCAACTTCAACCTCGACTGACTCAAAGGCATTAAATGCCATTAATGCAGAAGCAATTGGTCGTTGATGAGAGTAACGGCTATTGAATGCAGTCTAACGGATAATTCATCAAGACTCAACTTTAAAAGGACCAACATTCATTACAGAGAAAACAAGAACAATTTCGAGCATTTAAAGTCTTCATTTACTACGCTCTCTCTGTAACTTTTCATTTACTCATTATGAGCTTCATTATTAGCCATCTACTCTTTTGAGAGAGAATTTAAGGTTGAAATACTTTGTAAAATTGTGAGATTCTCAAGGAAATGACCTTGAGTAAAATTGGGAGAAAGGGGGAGTGATTCCCAGATTGTAAAGGCTTGAGAAGCCTTATCTATTGCTGATAGTGGATTCAGAAATCTCGGGGGTGCCCTGAGGACTGGACGTAGGTCAAGGAGACCGAACCAGGATAAACTCTTCGTGTTCATATTTCCTTCTCCCTCAGTGTCTTTAATTTCTATTTATGTGAAGTTTTAAGTTGTATTAAAATTTTTATATTAGACCAATTCACCCCCCTCTTGGTCAAATCCTATTCTAACATTTGGTATCAGAGCAGGTCTCTTATGTAAAGAACTTAGCAGTTTCAAGAGAGATTCATGGCAGGATTTGGCGAACATATTCTCACCGACGGAGCCTCTATTACTAGACCTCCAGCCCTTAACAGCCAAAAATTCTCCTTGTGGAAAATTAAATTTCAAAACTTTATCTTAGCTACTGACATTGATTTATGGGATGTGTTTGAACAGGGAAACTATGTGCCCATGAAAGTGGAAGATGGACTAACTCCTAAAACTCCACCTGAGTTTGATAGTGAAGATCTTCGAAGAGTTCATCTCAACAGAAAGACAGTACTAATGCTGCAGGCAGCTCTGAATGAAGATGATTTCTTCAAAGTCTGCACTCTCCCCTCTGCAAAACACATGTGGGATGCTCTAGAGATAGCTTATAAAGGCACAGAGGCCGTGAAAGAAAGTAGAGTCAACATGCTCACCATTGAGTATGATTTGCTCCGAATGAGAGAGGAAGAAACTATTGCAGAATTTCAAATGCGTCACACTCATCTCATCAACAAACTGGCAGCTCTTGGTAAAACATATGATCAATGCTCCCAAGTAAGAAAAATTTTAAATGTTGTGTCAAGAAAATGGGAAGCCAAGGTCACAGCCATAGAAGAATCCCGTGGCAAATCAATGACTTCAGTTGCAGCTCTCTTCGGAAGTCTAGCTGAATATGAAAGCAAACAAAAATTCAAGAAGGAGCTGACAACCATTAATGAGAAAAAGAAGAAAGGACTAGCTCTCAAAACTGTAAAGGAAAAGGAGAAAGAGTCAGAAACTGAAGAAGAAGAAGGAGATGTAGAAGATGAAGATCTTGCGATGGTCGTAAGGAAATTCAGAAAAATGTATCGCAAGGACCAACGAGATAAAAGGCCATTCAAAGGAGGATCAAGCAAAGTCATTTGCTATGAATGCAACAAACCTGGCCACTTCCGTTCTGATTGTCCACAGCTGGGAAATCAAAACAAAGAGAAAGAAAAAGATAGAAAGAAGCCAAAATTTTTTAAAAAGAAGAAGAAGGCTTATGTCTCAGGAATTTGGGGTGATAGTTCAGAAGAAGAAGATAGTGAAGCTGAGGAAGAAGCTAATCTATGTCTTGTTGCTCAGGAAGAAGAAGACTCAGAAGTTGAAGAGGTAATTCTTGAACCTACTTATAAAGAACTGCGTGCTGAATATGATGATATGCATGTAGAACTTCTAAAATTTGCAAAAGAATTATCATTCCTAAGGAAAAAGGTTAAAGTGCTTGAAAAACCAAATGACAAATCTTTTGCTGAAACCATAACCATTAATAAATGTTCGAACTCTGATGTCTTGAAATCAGAAAATGAAAAACTGTCCAAAACTCTTCAAAAGTTTACTTAAGGAAGTGAAATGTTACAAATTATTTTGAAAAATCAAAGAGTTACAAATGATCAAAGTGGTACTGGATATCAACCTCAAAATGATTTCAAAAAGGGAAAGAAAAGAAAAGGCAACATGAGTTATCTAAAATTCTTTCAAAAAGCTATGCATTCTTCCGAACCTTATGCCTTCTGCACCTACTGCAACAGAAAGAGGCATAAAACTTCATCATGTTACTTCAAAAGAAACAAAGTGTTAGGCACGTATAAATGGGTACCAAAAGGAACTTATGTTCCGAAGGCACCAAACACTAACCCAAGAGGACCCAATAAAACTTGGGTACCTAAAACCATCAAATAAATCTTTTGCAGGTTTGTCTTAAAGCATCCAGGGCAAATACATGGTATATTAATAGTGGATGCTCAAGACACATGACAGGTGATAAGAGCAGATTCATCAGCCTGAAAGCTAAAGATGGAGGCAAAGTAAGTTTTGGAGGAAATCAGTCAGGGAAAATCACGGGAGTTGGAGAAATAGCCAATTCAAATGGAGCTTCCGTGAAAGATGTATATCATGTTGAAGGTCTCTGCCACAATCTTCTCAGTGTTAGCCAAAGCACAGATAGAGGAAATTGGGTGATATTTGATTTTGAGGAATGCTTAATCATCAACAAGAAGGATTTTCCCATTGATAAAGAGAAGCTGAACATTCAACTCAGAGCTCCTAGAGATGGTAACTGTTATACCATTGAATTAGAAAAGAATTTCTCAAACTCTTGTTTAATTAGTCAAGCTGATGAAACCAATTTGTGGTATAAACGATTGGCTCATGTAAACATGCATCAACTTGACAAATTAATCAGAAATGAATTAGTTCAAGGGCTTCCAAAACTCAAATTCAAAAATGACTTGGTATGTGATGCTTGTCAGTTAGGAAAGCAAACCAAATTATCTTTCAAATCAAAAACTGAGCTTTCTTCAAAAAGACCTCTTGAACTACTTCATATGGATTTAATGGGTCCCGCTAGAGTTAAAAGCTTAGGAGGAAATTTATATACTCTAGTGATTATCGATGATTTTTCAAGATTCACTTGGACCATATTCTTAGCTTCTAAAAGTGAAACTTTTGAATTATTTTCTGTATTTGCCAAAAAGGTCTAAAATGAGAAAGGTACGTCCATTGTTTCTATTAGAACAGATCATGGTGGAGAATTTGAAAATGGAGACTTTGTAGCATACTGTGAAAGTGAAGGAATTGATCACAATTTCTCAGCACCAAGAACTCCTCAACAAAATGGAGTGGTGGAGAGGAAGAACAGAGTGCTTGCTGACATGGCACGAGCAATGATGACAGAAAAGCAAGTCTCACAAGTTTTCTGGGCAGATGCTTTAAGCACAGCTTGCTACATCTCAAACAGGGCATATATAAGGCCATCACTAGGAAAGACACCATATGAGCTATTCAAGGGAAGAAAACCAAACCTGGCTCACCTTCATGTCTTTGGAAGCAAATGTTTTGTTCACAATAATGGTAAGGACAATCTAGGTAAGTTTGATCCTTTATCAGATGAAGATTTGTTTCTTGGTTATTCAAATAGGAGTAAAGCCTATAGAGTCTTTAACAAAAGAACTTGTGTAGTAGAGGAATCTGTGCATGTGGTATTTGTTGAAATCAATCCTACTGCAAAATTTGATGTTGATAAGAAATTATAATTTCAAAAGGTTTTGGAAAACCAGATAAAGAAAGTTCAACTGATTGTCAGCCATCTCAAACCTTTGAAAATGAATAATCAGATGAACTTCCTCAATCTCCTCAACCAACACTACTACAAAAAACACTTTTTACGCCCTATTTTTAACCCAATTGACGTCCTTTTTCAGAGGGGTGTATATGTGATGGGCGTAGTAAACTAAGGCTTACGGCGCCCTATATCATGAAGGGCACCGTAGGGTACACCGTACGGCGCCCTATATTGAAATATAGGGCGCTGTAAGGCTATCCTACGCTGAAACATTAAATTCATCGTTGTTCCTCAATCTTCTTCAAGCTTACCCTACGAGAAACACATAATATCCAACAGCAATGTTCCTAAAAAATTTAGCCATGATGCCCATTAAGCTGACACCAAACTTCAAACAAGTTAAAATCCACAATAAAAAGACAAAGGAGTAAACTCAGCAACAAAATTCAGTAGCAAAATACTTCGGCAGTAAACTTCAGCAGCAAAATCCAGGTAATTTCGAGCCAAAAAACTCAGTAGTAAACTTCAGCAGCAAAATACTTCAGCAGCAGTAAACTTTGCATAGTGGTCCTTCACCTTGATCGCGTGTTTAGTTGTAGAATCGGAGAGAATAGTGCAGCAGCAAGGGGAGAATGCTTCCTTCAAACGAAAGAGATTGAAAAATTATTTTCAAGGAAAAAGCATCAAAGATTTGCCAAGTTGAACATCAGCAAATTGTCTACTCTAACTCAAACGAAAGAGAAAAACTACAATTGCACCTTTGAAAGATTGTACGGTTTAAGTGGATGAATTCAAACATTAAAGGCGAAAATTTGCACCCCCTAAAACGCACTCAAAACCACAAGTTTTCTATCCCCTCTCTTACTGCTGTCAGCACCGGCACCCTACATTAAAGACTGGGCTCTGTGACGACGGCGAGGATAGGCAATGCGACTGGGCTCTGCGAGGATGGGCGACGCGACTGGGCTCTGCTACGGCAAAGAGGCTGGATGACGGCGAACAGGGACGGATGAGCTGGACGCGCGATGGGTCTGAGCTAGACTCATGACGAACGAGCGAAGACGGGAGCTGAGGGACTTGGGAAGGGAAGATTGAAGCAGGGGGACTTGGGACGTGAAGGGTCTGGCCCGCGAAGTAAAGATAGAAGTAGAGGGGCTTGGGAGATGGAGAAAGCGATAAATAAGCGACAGTGACTGGCTTTGGGCGCCTTGTATGTTAGATAGGGTGCCTAAAGTCACCCTTTAGGGGCCTTATCCTCATATAGGGCGCCTAAAGACATCTTTAGGCGTCCTATATATTAGATAGGGCGTCAAAAGGGTGATTTTAGGCGCCCTATATTTAAAATAGGGCGCTAAAAGGGTGACTTTAGGTGCCCTATCTTTAAGATAGGGCGCCTAAAGTCACCCTTTTGGCACCTCATCGTCATATGGGGCGCCTAAAGCGATCGTTTTTATTTTTTACTCCTTTTTTTAAAAAAGAACGCGAATTTCAGTAGTAAAAACTATACTCTGTAGTAGTGCTTTGGCGCCCTATATTTAGGATAAGGTGCCAAAGTGTGCCTTTAGGCGCCCTATCCTGAATATAAGGCGCATAAAGTCCCGCATACGTTCATTAAAATTTTAAAAATGCCACCGCCTTCATTTTTTACTGCCTTTTTAAAAAAAAAAGACGGCAATTTCAGGCGCCAAAACTGTTCTCTTAGTAGTGCAAGAGCCTGGAAGTACATCCGCAATCATCCCATCAATCAAGTGATTGGAGAAATGAGTGAAGGTGTACGTACCAGAAAAAGATTTAACGAGGCTCAATTTTCAGCTTTCATATCTCAAATAGAGCCCAAGAATGTTGAGGAAGCTTTGAATGATAATGATTGGATAATTGCTATGGAAGAAGAACTAAATCAATTTGATAGGAATCAAGTATGGGATTTAGTTCCTAGACCTAAGAATCATCCAGTTATTGGTTCAAAATGGGTTTTTAGGAACAAACTTGATGAGTTAGGGATCATTGTCAGAAACAAAGCAAGATTGGTTGCAAAAGGTTATAATCAAGAAGAAGGTATTGATTATGATGAAACCTATGCACCTATAGCAAGATTAGAAGCTATTCGTATGTTACTTGCTTTTGCCTGTATAATGGATTTCAAATTATTTCAAATGGATGTCAAAAGTGCTTTCTTAAATGGTTTTATCATGGAAGAAGTTTTTGTTGAACAACCTCTAGGATTTGAAGATATTTCTAAACCAAATTATGTTTACAAACTTAAGAAAGCTCTTTATGGTTTAAAGCAAGCTCCAAGAGCTTGGTATGAAAGATTAAGTAATTTCTTAATCAACAAAGATTTTGTCAGAGGAAAAGTTGATACAACTTTATTTGTTAAGCATTCAAAATCAAACATGTTAGTTGTACAGATTTATGTTGATGACATTATCTTTGGTGCTACTAACAATGATCTTTGTCAAGAGTTTGCTAAGATGATGCAGGCTGAATTTGAAATGTCTATGATGGGAGAATTGAATTTCTTTCTTGGTCTTCAAATCAAGCAAAGAAAGAATGAATCTTTATAAATCAGGCCAAATATCTCAGAGAGTTGCTGAAGAAGTTTGGAATGGATCAATGCAAAAGTGCTGACACTCCCATGAGTTCCACAGCTCTCCTTGATGCAGACGCAAATAGAAAAGACTATGACATCAAAAGATATAGAGGAATGATTGGATCTCTTCTTTATCTCACAGTAAGTAGATCAGACATTCAATTCAGTGTTGGAATGTGTGCAAGATATCAATCTGCTCCAAAAGAATCTCATGCTGAAAATGTGAAAAGAATCTTCAGATATCTTGCTGGAACAATTGATCTTGGAATCTGGTATCCAAAAGGAGCAAATGATGAATTGATTGCTTATTCAGATTCAGATCATGCTGGCTATAAAACTGACAGAAAGAGTACTAGTGGTCAATGTCAATTTCTTGGAGGTACCTTGGTTTCTTGGTTCAGCAAAAAGCAATCCACTGTGTCATTATCATCAACAGAAGCTGAATATATTGCTGTTGCAAGTTGTTGTGACCAAGTCTTATGGATGAAGCAGCAACTTCAAGATTTGGGAATGGTGTTCAATGAAATTCCTATTTACTGTGACAACACCAGTACCATCAACCTCACCAAGAATCCTGTGCTGAAGTGTAACACTCGAGTATTGAAGTGTAACACTCGAGCATAAGTTTTTAACACTCGAGTGCTGCTCTGTCTGTTCATCTTTATGATTCAACACTCGAGCACTGTCACTCTGCACTCGAGCACTGACCACCATCACTCGAGCACTACATATCAGTTCTCGAGCACTGGCAGCTTTTGATTACTTAAGCCCTCTTTTTCATTAAACTCGAGCACTCCAAAATCCTCTCTACCCGAACAATTGTAACTGCTTCCCAATAGTTACAACTCCTCTCAAAAACTGTTTTCTGGCAAAACCCATTCATCATTACCCATTATTACACTCATTCATATCCTCCAATCATTTCTTTTTCCTCTCGTTGTTGAGAACCTTCATTATGTCATTTCAAATCTCTGTCTCCAAAAAAATTCCAAATGGCTCGTACTAAGTCCACTGCTGGCAAAGGAAAATCTCAATCTCCTTCTAAACCAAGTCCACTTCACAACCTCCAGCCAAAAGAGTGAGAATCTCTGAACCTGTGGCATCAGAAGAAACAGTGGCACCTGTCTCTCAGAAATCAAGTGCAGGCCAACCAAAATCCATCCTGAAAGAAAAGGAAAAAGGTCTTCTGATCACTACCTCTCAGTCTGTGCCTACTCCAACTGCTGCTACAAACTCAGACACTGAGAGTGAGGGAACCACTCCTAAAACCAATGTGGCTACATCTTCAAGGGCAAGACCAAAGGCAAAGGGCAAAAGGAAGAAGAAAGGCTCTGAATTACCTAAGGCTCCAGAAGGGTTTGTCACTGACTCAGTACTTATCTTTAATCTTTCTAGTTATGAAGAAAAATTGAAGAATAGGCCCTTGTGCCCTGCTGTTTGGGTAAATATTAAGGAGTGGATAATATGGGGTTTAAAGTCTCTGAATTTCTTGGTCATTATAAACCCCTTATTTAACTTAAGGATAATTTTTGCACTGAAATTGTTAGGATTTTCTACAACAATATGACCACAAAAACTGTGACCAATGCAGATGGAGAAATTGTTTCTTCTTCAATGGTTACATCAATAAGGGGCAAAGCAATTACTATAACCCCTAATACTTTGAATGGATTCTTAGGTAGTACTGAGTTTGATGAGAACCTGTCCACCCTAACCAATGATGAAACTTTTGGACTATTGAGACCTGGGGAAACATTTTTTGGTGTCCTAGCCTTTGAACCTTCCACAATGCCTCCCTTGCAGAGAATTATTCACTACATCTATTCTAGATGTATAGTGAATAAAAGTGGAAACTATACTCACTTTGCATCCATAGACTATAGCAACTTGGCAAGGATTATGAAGAAGGGAAAGAGAAATATAGGGGAGATGGTGTATGATGAAATGTGGAGGTTTGTCCAATCTAAATCTAAGAGAATGACTGTGCCATATCCATCTTTGATTTCTTTCATTTTGAAAAGCCTCAAGATTTGGCACATTTTGGACAAGGTGGTTGAGCCTACTGAGTTTAGTGAAGTACACCTCAAGAGGATGAACATAAGCATTGAAAACCCTCAAGTGCCAGTCAAACAGAGAAAGAGAAGGGCTACCTCTGCTGCCTCTCAAGGTCAAGATGAGGCTCAATCTTCTGCCCCTCCTCAGCCTACCTCTGCTCCTTCATTTGCACATGCTACCATTCAGCACTTTATGGAAACTGAGTTTGGCAAAATGAATGAGCATTTTGTGGATAGCTTCAAGGCTCACTCACAGACCTACATGACTACAATTCTGAAGGTAGCCAATGATTTCTTCATTGGGAAGAATTTTGAAACTGCAATTCTCAAGATGGTTGAGGAACTTTCACTTTTCAAAAGTGAAGTATTGGAGAAATTTGATGGATTACAGAGCAAAATCACAGGGTTGGATGGAAGGGTACTTGCCATTGAGGATTTTATCAGAGAATCAAGAGCTTCCACTTCTGCTCTACCTCCTCTTCAAACACATTCACCTGAGGATCCCTCACCTGAAGCAGTCCTGGCCATGATTGACTTCTCATCATCTTTTCTTCATCCAGATCCTCAACCCACTCCTATTCCTTCAGTTTCCTCACCACCTCCTTCAGAAACCCCTGCTCCCTTTGTTGATCCTCAGTCCATCAGTGCAGATCTTCAACCTGATGCACCCACAACCATCACTGATACTCCTCCCTCTCCCTCTCACTGACCCTTCTTGTTGATGACAAAAGGGGGAAAAGAAATCAGAATCTGTTTTGCTGCTCTTTTTGAATTTCTTGTAATTTTTATTTTAACTGTGTACTCTTGTTATGATTGACTCAGTCTTCTATGAATGAATTATTTTGTTTCTATCTTATTCTAAATGTTTCAATGATGTTTATCTGCATATGAAATTTGTGATCTGATATAATCTTTAGAATTTCTGATTTTTGGTTTTGTCATCATCAAAAAGGGGGAGAATGTTGATACCTTGTTTTGATGATAACAAAATTATGTTAAAAGATTATAAAATGAGTTTTTGAATCACAAGTTTTAAGTATTGAATCAGTGCTTCTTGAAAATACTCGAGTGTTTTGTCAAAGTGTTGACAGTACTCGAGTAGTGGAATTCAATACTCGAGTGCTGCATGTTTTGAACTTAAGAAAT
>JANTPZ010141804.1:0-10215 GCA_025593235.1 Vachellia pachyceras | reverse complement strand
AGTATTTTTATATGAAACTATACTGAAAGAGCTTCATATAGGAATTTGAACCACCCCAATTGGAGTTATATAGCATTAATTATGATTTTTGAAAGTTTGGTCAAAATGCTGGCAGCTTTTGGTTACCATGCGAATTTAAGAAAGAAAGTGATCAAATGTAATTTGTAGGACTCCAAGGGTGAAAATAAGCCTTTAGGGATAATGTGGCCCATTGGGCATTCACTTGTCATTGCTCTAATAATGTTATTAATTCCCTAGGACCATAAAGTGACAAAGAAAAAGCTATGGTTAGAAGATCAAGGTACTAAAGGAGGAGGAAAAGTCTAAAATGTAGTGAACTTACTTACTTGTATGTGTGTGATGTTTATGTTGTGCATCGATTTGCTGTATTACTTTGCTAGATTATGTGAAGCATGTATGAATGAATGAAGCTCTGTTTTTGTTTTTGCTATGGCCATAAGTATATTTCACAAAACATTGAGCACGCAGCATTTCATTATGTGAACATGAGCCTATGTAAGGCAAGCATATCATGCACTAGCATTCATCCTACATGCATTGTTTGTAATGTTTACTACTGGGATTCCTTGAATTTCACCCTCCTCCATTAACCATTTCTAGGTACAAGTACATCAAAGGGTAAGGAGAAAGTTTATGAAGTTAAAGCAAGGAATTTGTTATGAGCATGAATATGTAATATGTGATGTAAAACCTATGCATGTATGGATGATATATGATAGTCAAGAACTCCTAAATGAATGATCAAATATGGTTCAAAAAGGATTAGGAGTTAGGGTTTCAAAAAGATGAAGTTTGCAAATGAAAAGTTTGACTTTTTATAAAAATGAAGTTGGTCAAACCCCTAACTTTGACCTGTTGTGAAACAGAGTAAATGAACTCCAAATGAGTTGACATTTTGCAGAAAAATAGTTGGCATTTCAAGATTTAAAACAAGCTAAAGAACACGGAATTTAGAGTTTTGTACAGAAAGTGATTAAGTTCCAAAGTTTGAAGAAAATCACTGAAAAACCTGGAAAAATAGAAAAATGACTAAATGAACAGTACTTTTTCACGAATTAAACTGTATTATTTGGGAAAGTAAGTGACTCAATGATTATTTTTCCCTTAAAAAGGAACTTACAAGATTCAAATAGAAATTGAAAGAACTCAATTTCAATTTTTCTAGAATTAGTTATGAATTTTCAAAGTTGATCCAAAATGCAGTGAATAGTAACTTTCAAAGAACTTGAAAGTTTCAAAATTGAAACTTTTGGACTTTCTAATCACTTTGAGGCTTCCCATTGATTCCAAATCAATATATAATGAAGTTAAGGGTTAAGTTAAGGTATGTCACATATGGTTAGTCATTGGAAAGAATGAGAGTTCAATGAAATCCTAGTAGCAACTATCTCCAACTAACACATCAACATGCATGATTATTCCTTAACTTCTAACTTGATCAAATTGTGATTCTAATGCTTCCAAAATTGTGCTCTTGTTTCTACCCTACACAATTTTGCATTTTAAATCTAATGGAAGCATCAAAATCACACTATTTTCCCCCTTAAACCTCAGCTGAATGAAATTTACTAAAAATTGGAGGAAATGAAATTTTGCAAGATTTATTTGTACATACATGCATAATCCCACTTCTAAACCATCTTCCAATTATCTACTAACATCAAAACCTGCATATACATACATTATGGGTTCGTTTAGCAACTGGAGTTAAGGGTTTAATGCCAAAATGTCAATATAAACTCAAACCAACTCAAACTTAATAGCAACTTGTCACAAAACATGCATAGAGTTTATTCATAACACTTATTGCCAGTGATTCTTACTCTTCTCCATTTCCCTCACAAACCTTTATCATAAAAACAACTTATTAACCCATTCATCTATTAGGATTAGAACATATGAGCAATGGAATAATTGAATTGCAAAAATTTTTCTAATCCCTCTTTTGGATCTATCATCAACATTTAGACAGAGTAGTTAGGATAGTGCCTTCTTTTGTTCTTGAAACTCAATTTCTAGGAGCCGACGTTTCTAATTGCATACCTCTACTGGTATCCACCCAAATATATCCCAACTCCAGCAACGTGCTAGCGCTTCCATATTTCTCTCTCCCTCTCTAGGATTTCTTATAGCTCACTTTGTTTTCAATTCATCCATCACCCAAAAGCTCATGACTCCTCTAATTTATAGAGCTCATACGGGGCATATTTGATATTTAAAATTAATCTTGAAATTCTAATTTCAAAATTCAAATCTAAATTCGAATTCTGATTAATCTTAAAATTTATTCTGAAATATGAATTCTACAATTCAAATTCTGAAATTCAAATTTGGATTAATATGTTTTGATCAAATCTCATCTATTTAATCAATCCAAACAATGAGCCATGTAATACCTCTCTTATCTTCACTTTATTATCAATTAGAGACCTTAACTAGATCACCTTGAAGTCATTTTATAGGCTAAAATTAGTTATCTATGTGAATTTAAAACCCAATTTAACTATTATTCATTAAAAACATAACATTTTAGGCCCAACTTTGAAAATTCACAACGAATTATAGAAAAAATTGTTCCAAATGATCTTGGTCTCTAAAGAAAGCTTATTTCATAGCTCAAGAGAGAAAAATACTCCTTGAACCAAAACAATTTCCAAACCAAGTTGAAAGTGCTTGGAAAAATCACTATCCACTTGGTCATAACGAATGAATTTCATCTCGGTAAACTTTGGTTTTCATTGTGGCGAATATTTGAACTTAGAGAAAAATTTGCTCTCTGACCACTTTTGCCCTAGCAAACTTTTGATTTGGTCCAGGTGAACTTTTCCATAATATATAAAACTTCCTCTTGGACCACTTTCGTCCCAACGAACTTTAAAATTTGCCACGGCCAACTTCTATTGACAGATTTTCTGCTAAACCTCAAAAATTCATAACTTTTATATACAACTCCAAATTTATCAAATTATGACTCTATAGAAAGCTTGGAATGAGATCTACTGCATACAAAATTTCATGACCATTGGATTTCATTTCCTCAAAATTTCCTATATTGTCCCATAAAAAGGCTTTGGGCCCTTCTTTAACCACATTTACATACTAAATTAATTCTCTTTGTATATTTCTCATCACAACTCATACATTGTAACACACCTTCCTTTACCTTATTAGCTTCATATTAGATCATCATTGAATCACTTTTAAGCCTTGCTCAACTTAATGTGACCAATGATTTGAAATTTGAAATTCCTTATCGGGTTACTATTCATTTGGTCAATGTTTCAGTTTTTTGCTTAACTTTGAAAATTCATAACTAATTCTAGAAAAAAATTGAAATTGAATGGTTCCATTTTCTATATGAAGCTTATAACATTCCCTATAGGGGAAAAAATATTCATTGATCCAAAAAAACTGCCCAATCAATAAGTTTATTGCATGAAGTTGCACTATTCATATTGTTAGATATTATTAGTTTTGATAATGTCAAATATAGAAGAGCAACAAGTTTTTATAACCATATTGACTTACTACTATATTTGTGCATCCTTTTTAAATTACAAGATGATATGGTTAAATAACTCAATTTGAATGTTAAAATGTTTCAAATAGATGTTTCATCATCATACATTGAGTTACCATTCATCTAAACTTCATTTGGATGCTCAAACTATTTCTTGAAGATAAAAATTGAGTTTGATGAGTTTCTGGAGCTTCCTAAAGCAAAACTTGAAGTAAAACTCAAATTTTGGGTTATAGAACTCGAGTTTCAAGATCTTAGAGTAAAAACTCGAGTTCTGGGGTATCAAAACTTGGGTTTCAACCTCTTGGACTCAAAACTCGAGTTCTGGATTATCAAAACTCGAGTTTAAGCTCTTTTGTTATCTTTCAGCTCGACATATGTTTCGTATTTTTATCATATATCCAAAACTGCAAGTCCGATTGATATGAAACCAATTTCATATGAAACTAGACTCAAAATGCGATGCATCGACACTAAGAACAGCATCAAAGAAGTTTATATGAAGGAAATATAAATTTCTAAAGTTGGTGGTTGAATTTAACGTTTTATCACTGACATTTGCTTATTATATCTATCATATATTTCTTTATATAATAGATTTGGGACTTATTATTATATCTACAGGGCTTTCTATTCATATATTATTTGCAAAGTTTGGAGTTCAAACGAGAGTTATGGGCGTTGCAAGTTGAGCCCTATGCTAAAAGCTGGACCTAATCTGTGCAAGTTCAAAGCATGAATTAAAACTTGAGTTATGCATTTACAAAACTTGAGTTTCGTGAACTGAATTGAATGTTTTCACAATACATTCAGTAAAACTCAAGTTCTAGCTTGAGAAAACTCTAGTGGTATCTCATGGTTCATAGAACTTGTAACACACCTTAACCTTGCCTTTAGCTTCATTTTATGTTGTTTTGAAACCAAAGGGAAGCCTCAATTTGATCAAAAAGTCCAAAAGGTTCAAATTGAAAACTTTCAACTTTTGAAAGTTACTATTCATAGCTTTTTGGATCAACTTTGAAAATTCATAACTAATTCTAGAAAAATCGAAATTGAGTGCTTCCAATTTCTATTTGAAGCTTATAAGTTCCTCTATAAGTGAAAAATACTCATTGAGTCATTAGCTTGCCCAATTGATACAGTTTAATGCGTAAAAAAGTACTGTTCATTTGGCAATTTTTCATTTTCCCAGGTTTTTCAGTGATTTTCTTCAAACTTTGGAACATCATAACTTTCTGTACAAAACTCCAAATCCAGTGTTCTTTAGCTTGTGCTAAATCTTGTAATGTGAACTAGTTTTCATTTAAATTTCATCTCATTTGGAGTTCATTTGATCAGTTTTCCGATAGGTTAAAGTTAGGGATTTGACCAACTTCACTTTGACAATTAGTCAACTTTTTCATTTTCAAACTTCTCCATTTAAAACCCTAACTCTTAAACCTCTTTTAATCATGTTTGATAATGAAATTAGGAGTCCTTAACCATCACATATCAACCAAACATACATAGGTTCATATTACATATTACATAACATATGAAAGTCCCAAAATGTCATAACATTTACAACATAATTCCATATACATAATCATGTAAAATTCCTTGCCTCATGCGTCATAAATTTTCTCCTTACCCTTTGATGAACCTGTACCTAAAAATTGGTTAGTGGAGGAGAGTGAGATTTTTGGAAATCCCAATAGCAAAGCTTACTAACATACATATAAAATTGCATGACATTCTTCAAGCTCATGTAGAAATGTGTAACAATGTAAAATGTGTAACAAGCACATATTAATGCATATGGCCATAGCATAACATCACTCATAAGCACATTTCAACAATGTAATAAGTATAATCAAGTCATGCACATCATTAAGATCATTTCACAATAGTTTTAGATAGTTAGAAAACTTTGCTACATTTACTCCTTAATTCCTCTTTACTTTGCAACCTTTCTTGATCCCTTTGAAAATCACTCTCTTGCACCAAAATCTTGCCTACACAATTGACAATATAATGGCCATCAAACATATGCCATTTCCAATGCAAGAAACAATGTAAAACCCCCTTAACCATTCCCTTGAATTTCTTAAACCAATAACATCAAACTTGTCTCTATGATTTTCTAATGCTTCCATAAACTTGGGGTCACTTATACCCTACACAAAAACTCATTTTGAATCCATTGGAAGCATCAAAATCATCAAAACAATTCATCTTCCCCATTTTCCAGATCAGGCTGAGAAGAATTCCCAAAATACTATCATTGTGATTTTCTAACTTCTAACACTTCTATCATCATATCCTTACTTTCAAACTCATATTCATGCATGAGAAAGCTTGATTTTAACTCTCCTACTTCAAGCGGAAAATTATGCAGAACTTCACCTATTTACTTATGATTTCCCAAATTTACAAAATCACAAAAACAACTCAATCAACAACAACATATATACCAATATGCTCCTTACAACTCAAGGAGGCTTTTGCAACCACTTAATGGCTCTAAATCCCTCTCTTTCTCACTTTACTCTCAAGAACCCTAAGCCATAGAACTTGAGAAAGAAAGACCAAATCAAAATTTGGATCCATGGAAAGTGAAGAGGAGATCACAAGGAGAAGTTTCATGTATAGCATAAGGTGTCTTCTTCTCTTACCTTCGAGATTCATCAAGCTTTTCTCTCTTTACTTATGACTTTCACACTAAGTTTCGTAATAAAAAAACCCCCAACAACTCGCTGGGTCAGAAATCTCATGGATTGAACTCCATTCCATGAAATCCTTTAAGAACACTTAGTGTGTGTACGGAAATTGTACAATGACAAAATCAACTCCATACATTGTTGACTCTAAAACCAAGCACAACGAGGATGATAGAAGAGAACAACAAGGCTTCATTGAATAAGCAAAATGAACTCCATTCTACTTTGTCAATCCCAAAACAACTCAATACGCATTAATCCAAGTTTGGCTCAACTGAGACCAAGCATTACACCCAAATTACAAAGTCCAACTCAGAATCCAAGTAACCATAATGCAAATACATATTGAAAGTAAATAATCCCCTTTCGGCAATTCGAACTCTGGCTCACTTCATCTTCAAGAGGATGGAGGTTGCTCAGCTCCTCATGGATGATGGAATCGGGCTCCGTAATGATGATTGAGGCATGATCAAGGATGGATGGTGAGGAAATAGATGGAATAGGGTTTTACGTGTGTGGAAGGTGAAGTGTGGATGATTTTCTACCTCTCTTTTCTCCTCTTGCTCTCCTCTCAGCCTCCTCGAAAATGACCTAATATTACAAGTTAAAACCATTCTGGATCAGGTCTTTAAGGCTGGGTCAGGTTATTTTCCATTTGGAGTAAAAATCTGGTGCTGATGCGTGATATTCACCACGGTGAACATTGAATTGCGCCGCGGCGAACTTCTCCAGTGCTGCTTCCTCTTGCCTTTTGTAAAGAGTTCCTGAAATGAAATAGCAAATATTATCAGTATCATTTGTTCATGATGGAATTTAAGCACAATGGCATCATTATTCATGGCATATGTACCCAAAATCATACTAATCCAAATCAACAACTCCTAATCTCAAATTAAGCACAGAAAGGGTCATGTATGGGCTAAAATTGACTCTAAGACTCTGGAAATTCAAGTTGAAAACTAATACAAATATGGCTCAATCAGCGCCCTTTAGTTAAGGAGTGTTATTTTCCATTACCCCTGCCACCCACCCTTTTATCCGCTGTATCACCGAGTCTGGCCTCACAGGCCTAATACGTGAGCGTACTTAGGGAAACCTCGCTTTTGTTCATCAATTTTATGTCTTCTGCTGCCACGAATCTGCCCTTTACATCAATTGCCAAGGAGTTAAACTAGCTCACTCGATAAATTGAAGCACCATAGGTAAACACTTTTCTATTCCTATCTGTTCGTAAGACAATTACACTCTTCTTATTAGTAACTTCCATGAGGATCAGATCGCTCAGACTATATGTGTAATATCCACCATTTTCTGTAAACTAAAATAGAGGTCAAACCGATAGATATGAGATAAGACAAGGCCTAGAAATGAAAGTACATAAAGAGAAGATGTCAATAGACCAAATAGACCCTAGTCAATTTAGTCCTAAGGCTTTGAGATTACTAGGAATGTAAGCCAGGGACATAAATGTCATTAAGTATAAAGACCGAGGGCAATATGATCATTGGATAAAAAGGCCCAAACCAGTAGTCAGAAGTCAAGTTAAAACCAATAGATAGGAAGAGCGGAAAAAAGTTGATGCAGATGGGCTGAATAACCCAAAGTCAGACCTGGCTCAGCGGAAGAAATTTTATGAGAACTCTGCAGTTAAGCATGCTCGCCCTGGAGCAATCTCAGGATGGGTGACCTACTGGGAAGTAGGTCATTACACAAAAGATCAAGGGCGACAAAGTTAAGGGCAAAATGAGAATTATGAAAAGTTAGATTGTATAAGGGCATTTTGGTCATTAAGAGAAAGCGTAAGGGCATTTTGGTCATTTGACAACGTCAAAGTCAAAAAGTCAACTGTTGACCAAAATATCAGAAAAATTCACAGAGGCCCAAAAGATAGAGCAGAACTCACTGATTGACAGAGATTCGACGGATTGTTGAAAATCGGCCTAGAATTTATTTATAGAATTTTGAAGATTTAATGGCCGAAAATAATTATTTGAGGTATCAAGAGATCTCAATCAGTTAAGTTCATGGCATAGAAAAATAAAGTGAATTTTATAGTATTTAATAAAATTATTGCCCGATGTACGATTAAGGCGATTTCCCAGAAAATCCCCAAAATATAATTTATTTCAAAAATTAATTTTAAACAATCTAGATGGTATTTTGGGAAAAGAAAAAGGGCTAGAGAATCAGTGAAAAATGTAGAAATTTTCAAGGCCCTAAAAGTATTTTGCCCTCCGTTGCTCGTTTTCAGGGGTTTTGGACAGGATAAAATAATCCTGTAAAATTTGAGAAAATCAAGGGGTATTTTGGGGATAATAAATTTTTCATATTCAAGAGGAAAATATGGAGATTAAATGAGAAAGAAAATATCTCCAGAAAAGTAGAAAAAAGATTTATTGGAATTAAGTCACTTGTACTGGTGAAAGTTGTCATCGGTAGAAGTAACCGAATGGTAACCAGTTTGATTAGTGTAACCAAGGTTTCCAACAGATTTTTTTCATCCATGTGCAGCCATTATGACACCATTATGAAGACCAATAAGAATGGAGCATGTGGGTTAAGTGGTGGAATATTCTCAACCTTTAGATTAAAGTTTTTAAAGTAAGGATAAATCTTTAGCATCCATCAATTTGTGAGGATTTTTATTAAACAAACCCCTTCCATTTCATTCCATATTGCCGTCATCTTCCACCCGCAAGGTTGAGAGCATTTCACGCCATGAACAATAGAGGAAGAGAAGAAAAGCTTCATGAAATCCTAAGAGGACTTGCCCTTCAAGTATATACATATACATGATCCTTGTGATCTCTTCTACCTCTTCCATGGTTTAGAATTTTGATTAAACTCATCTTTCCCAAGATTCAAATATTGTGTTCTTGAGAGAAAAATTTAGAAAGAGAGGGATTTAGAGCCAATAATCATGTGCAAAACACTCCTTGTGTTGTAAGGAGTAGTTTGGTATATATATTGTGACTATTTGGTGGTTGTTTGTTGATTTTGCAAATTTTGGAATTCAAAACCCTAAGGGGTTATGCTGCCAAAATTTTTATGGAATGAGGGATAGTTGAATTTAAGTCATATTATCCATGGGAATGAGTTTAGAAACAAGAAAATGATTATAGATACCATGGAAACTTGAAAAAGAATCACTTTCCTTCCACTTGTGAATTTTCGTACAAATCTAGAAAGTGGACAAAGGAGTGTTGTCTTGATGATTTTAATGTTTCCAATGGCTTTAAAATGAAGTTTTGTGCTCTAAGGTTTATGTAATTCAAGGGGAATTTTAAGGGAGTTTTGCATTGATTTTTATATTGGTAATGGCTTGTGTTTAATGGCCATAATGTTATGAATTGTGTAGGCAAGAGTTTGGTGCAAGGGATTAATTTTTCAAATGGTAAAGAAAGCATTCAAGCTAAAGGAAAATTAAGAGCTAAAGGTAGCAAGACCATCTAACCCTAATCTAAGTTGTTTTGAAAATGATTGTTGAAATATGCATGACTTGTTGAAAATGTATGATGATAAAGGTGTGAATGTGTGCTTTATATGCTATGGCCATTTGCATTTATATGTTACATGTTGCACTATTATACATTCACACATATGCTTAAAGTTGTCATGCAATTTGTGAAATGTGTTAGATAGTTTTGCAATTGAGATTTCCAAAAATCTCATTATCCCCAACCAACCATGTAGGTACAAGTTCAAGCATGGGTAAGAGCAAAATGAATGGTGATTCAAGAAGGCATAATGTTGTGCTTTTATGTATTAAAGTTATGTGTATGTTAAAAACTTATGTTTAAGTTGTATGTGGTTTGTAAATTAAACTCCTACATATGTGGTAGCTATGAAGTAGTCAATGTATGCTTTAGATATTCAAAAATGCATGGTTAATCATGATTAAAAGAGGTTTAGAAGTTAATAGGTCAAATTATGAAGTTAAGAGTTAACAAGTTTGACTAATTGGCAAATGTCAAG
>JANTPZ010141799.1:0-13308 GCA_025593235.1 Vachellia pachyceras | reverse complement strand
AGCACGCTTAACTTTGAAGTTCCTACCGACTTCCATCCACCAGACCAATTCTGATTCTGCGACTTCCGGCCTAACAGCATCAACTTTTGCTGCTCTTTCTATCTGTAGGCTCTGACTTGACTTCTGATTACTGGTTTGGCCCTTTTTATCTAATGACCATATTGCCCTTGGTCTTTTTACTTAATGACGTTTATGTCCCTAGTTTACATTCTTAGTAATTTCAAAGCCTTGGGACTAAATTGACCAGGGTCTCTTTGATCCATTAACATCTTCTCTTTCTGTACTTTCATTTCTGGGGCTTGTCTTATCTCATATCTATCAATTTGGCTTCTGTTCTTATTTACAGAAAATGGTGGATATTACACTGCAAGTATTGGCTGACAGCAGAGCCAATGCTCGAGCACTAGGTTTACAGTACTTGAGCATTGATGTTTCTGAAAGTACTACCGGTCAGCACTTCAAGTATTGGCTGACAGCACAGCCAATGCTCGAGCACTGGAAATGCAGTGCTCGAGTATTGAGTCTTTTATCAGTGCTGTCAAGCAGTACTTCAAGTAAAAGCTTCCAGCAGAGCCAATGCTCGAGCACAGTTTGGTAGTGTTCGAGTATTGTAACCTTTCACTCTTCAATGGAAGTAAATATTGTAAGCATTGACTGCAAGCATTAACAATGCTCGAGCACCAGCATCTAATGCTTGAGCATCGGGGCTGAAAATTTTCACTGTTCACTAATACTCTCTGAAAATGCTCCAGCATTCACTACCAGCATTCCTAATGCTCGAGCACTATGATCTAGTACTCGAGTATTGTGACTTTTCAGAATTTATATTTTTCAACACTTGCAAAGAATGCTAGAGCAATCTTAGGAAGCATTATTAATACTCAAGCATTGTGGTTTCTTACTCGAGTAATTGATTCTTTTTCAAACACTTTCATACAAAACTCGAGCAGTGTGTCAAAGCATTAAACTTTTCTTTGAAAATTATCAAGCAACACTCGAGCATTGATTAAGTTGTGCTTGAGCACTACTTTTCTGACAGCTTTTATTACTGACACACTGAATCTACTTTACTCACCTACTTTCCTTATCTTTGTAACGACATTTTGAATATTGTCTGCGCTCGTAAATGCAGAAGCTTGTAACAATAAATAAGGAAAGAAGCACAGGCATGGTCCGAGGCTCGGAGACTTTAACATTCTTCTGCAACATTCACCGTCATCTTTAATGCCATTAATGAAGAAACCAAATGATCGATGATGAGAGTAACGGCTATTCAATGGAGTCTAATGGACATTTAAGGACTTATCAACTATAAAAGGAGAAGCATTCAATACAGAGAAACAAGAACAACGAATATTCTGAGCTTTCAATGACATTCATTTCTTTCTCTATATTCATTCTTAAACTTGTACTGTGCTTCATTATTAGCCATCACTACTATAGGATATAGTTTTTACTACTGAAATTCGCGTCCTTTTTTAAAAAAAGGGAGTAAAAGATGAAGGCGGTGGCATTTTTGTAACTATAACAAATGATTAGGCGCCCTTTTGGCTCCCTGTTGTGAGAGAGGGCGCCCTCTCTCACGAAAGAGCGCCATAGGGCACCCTATTAAATTTACCTTCCCCCCATTTTTACATTCACTCGGTCCCTACCCATCTGTATTCACAGCGGTCCCCCAAACCCCACCTCTCACCACGCCGCAAGCCCCCGTCCCCCCAAACCGTCCTCATCCTCATCGTCCATCACCGTTATACGCCGTCACCCGTCGCACGCCGTCGCCCGTCGCACGCCATCGCCCGCATTCACCCCTCGCACGCCGTCACACTTGGAAAGACAGAACGCAAGCCGTCACCCATCGCCCGCCGTCGCCCTCCGTCGCATTCGCCCATCGCCCGCCTGTCACACACCGTCGCACGCGTCGCCCATCATTTTGCCAGTCGCATTCGCCTGTCGCACATTGTGGTAGGCAACTTTCTTCCTTTCTCTTCAATTTTTTCTAATTTCTAAGTGATGATGTCCAAAGATTTGCATTAAAGTTAAAGCTTGAACGTAATCTTTCTGTGGTGCATAAGAGTTTTATGTTCAAAGTAGTGTTGCATGGAAAACATCATCGGTAAAATTGGTTTCCAAGGCTAAAAGGATGGAAAAAGATGGATTTCACTTTTTTTGTTCTCCTTTTCTTTTCAATGATAAAGTGGTGGGAGAGAGATGAGATACAATTATATATATGCTGGATAGGATATACAACGCTTACATTAAAGAGAGTGTTCCCACATGAATGAATATAAAAAGCTTAAACATCATATTCTAGTTCAACTACTATACATAGAGATACGTGTGAGTTAGATTAAGTTCACTTCTCTTCTAAATTTGGAAGTATTCCACCAGTAATTCACATCAAGGTGGCATTATAATACAAAAGTGAGATATGAAAGTATCTTATTTTGAGAAGTATTATTCAAGGCATGTAAGCTAAGTGTTTTTCTCATGGTAATTAACACTTTATTTGATGAATGAATTCCTTGATAAGATTTATAGTTTATACAAAACACAGTAGTACCTCACTTATGACGTATAATAATCACATGTGATTGTTTGTCTTGGTTTTATTAGTACCTCACTTATGACATATTATACGATGCAGGATGACCTTACACAATAGAGCAGCCAGGGGACTTTCACTCAAAGTGGGAGGATGGACATCTTAGCGACGGCGATTGGAAGGCCGGATTACCCTGGCCAAGTTCGAGGGGAACAGGTCTAGGAAAATATTTTGGACCACCATCTCAATAGTCTACTGAAGCTCAATTTCAATCTAGAGTAGCTGAGATGCAGCAATCAATCCTAGCTAAGTTTGACGCTGAACGCCAGATGCAAAACCAGATGATGAAAAAAATGCTTGAGGAGATGAGAGCTGAGATGATGGCTGAGTTTGGAGCTGAGATGAGAGCTCAGTTGAGAGCTGAGATGAAAGCTGAGATGAGAGCTGAGATGAAAGCTGAGTTCGCAGCTCTTCTAAAATCGGGGAAGCTGATTGAGGAACTGAAGAATATCGATTCCCCTGTATTTCCCAGTAGCTTGAGATAGTAGCACTGTGTAACACCTCTTACTTAACCCTATTAGCTTCCATTATAATTCTTTGGAACCAATTCATGGCCTCAAGTAACTTAAATTGCAAAAATGGACTAAATTAAAAACTTTCATTTTTAAGAAAGTTACTATTCACAGTTTTTAGGGCCAACTTTAAAAATTCATAACTAATTCTAGAAAATCGAAATTGGGTGGTTCCAACTTCTATTTGAAGCTTATAAATTCCTTTGAGGGAAAAATACTCATCTGAGCAGTAACTTGTCCAATTGGTACAGATTAATTCGTGAAAAATCACTGTTCATATGGTAATTTTTCTTTTTCCCAAGTTTTTCTATGATTTTTCACCAACTTTGGACAGTCATAATTTTCTATAAAAAAACTCAAATTCCAGTGATATTTAGCTTGTTTTAAAGCTTACAATATGAACTATTTTTCCACCAAATATCAACTCATTTGAAGTTCATTTGCTATGTTTCTCGACAGGGTAAAGTAGAGCAAATGACCAACTTTACTTGCAACACTTGGCAAATTTTCTACTCTACTTAACTTCATAACTTGTCATTTTAGTTTCTAAACTTTTCTTAACCATATTGACCTATGTAATTAGGTATTCTCAAAGCATAAACTAGTTATCATGAGTCCACAATACATCCATAAGTTTCATTACATAATACATTGCAACATTTAAACAAAATACATAAAACTCTTAATAAAGTTCACAACATTATACAACAACATTTGTCTCATGCATCAATGACTTTCTCCTTACCCTTGAGAGTGCCTCCATCTAGAAATGGTTAGTGGGGGAGAGTGAGATTTCAAAGAAATCCCAATAGCAAAACTTTCTAACAAGTTTTCATAAAATGCATGACATGTTTCATAAAAAGTGTGAATGCATAAATGGAATGAATGTGCACATGAGACATGAATATGCATATGGACATAGCACATCAAACACAATTTCACACTTTCATTCTCATAAAATAAGTCATGCAAAGTTTCAATACAATTTCACAACATAAAGTTAAGGTAGAAGGTCTTGCTACCTTTACACTTTAACTTTCCTTTAATTTGCAAGCTTTCTTGACCACTTAGAAATTTATCTTCTTGCACCAAACACTTGCCTACATAATCAACAACATCATGGCCATTAATTTCAAGCCATTTCCAAAGCAAAACTCCTTTGAATCAACTCTTGAACTTTAAGAGCCTTAGAAACCCTAACTTGTCACTAATGTCTTCTAGGGATTCCACAAACTTGTGACCACTTTTACCCTACACAAAAACTCATTTTGGACTCATTGGAAGCATCAAAATCATCAAAAGAAACTTCCCTCCCCCTGAACCAGGTCAGGCCGAGACAATTCCCCAAAATTCCTTAACATGAATTTTTCAACTTTCATCACTTATAACACTTGTTTCTGGTTTCCAAATCCATATTCAAGCATAGTATAACTTGATTTTAGCTCTCCTATATCAAATGGAAAATTGGGCAGCACCTCCCCTAAAACTTCAAGATTTCCCAAGTTTACAAAATCAACAAAACAATCTCAAACAACCACAATATATATATATATATCAAAACACTCCTTACAACACAAGGAGACTTTTTTTACCAATCAATAGCTCTAAATCCCTCTCTTTCTCACTTTTCTCTCAAGAACCCTAAGTGTTCAAACTTGAGAAAGAGAGCTCAAATCAAAATTCCAATTCATGGAAGTTGTAGAAGAAGTTGAGAGGAGCATTTTGATATATAGCATGAGTTGCAATCCATCTTACCTTGTGATTTCTCAAGCTTCTCTTTCCTCTTCTTGAGCTCCAAAAATGGCGTCCCTCTAGCTCTCAAATCTGCCCACAAAGTCGGCTGGAATGGTGCAGAAATGGAGGGAAAAATCTCTTTTATAAAATGTTTAAAAAGGAATGGAAGGATGAGATTTAATCTTGAAAATCAAGGGTTATAAACATGCCACACATATGACACTTTCTTGTCTCCAATTTGCCCTTAAAATGGCGGCATAATTGCAGAAACTAGGGGGTTAGAATCTGGTTTGTGTAACCAAACTGGATCCCCTTCAGTTACTTCTACCGATTGCACTTTTCGCCGGTAAGCATAACTCTATTCCGATAAATCTTTTTCTGCTTTTCTGAAAATATTTTCTTCCTTATTTAATCTCCATAATTCCCTCTTAAATATATTCAAATCATCATCCTCAAATTGTCCCTTAATCCATTCAAAATTAACAGGATTATTTTATCCTGCCGAAAACTCCTGAAAACGAGCAATTTTGGAATAAATCATTTTTAGGGCTTTATAATTTTCTATTGATATTCTAGCCCTTCATATTTCCCCAAAATACCTTCTAAATTGTTCCAAATTAATTTTTGTAATAAAATATATTTTTGGTGATTTTTGAGCATTTTTCCTCATTTTCGGGAAAATCGCCTTAATCGTATTTTGGGCAATAATTTTGTGAAATACTATAAATTCCACTGAATCTCTATAGACTCCGCTTTATGGTCTTAGGGAACTCCTGATACCTTAAATAAATATTTTCAACCTTAAATCTTTAAAATTTCATAATTCCTTATCCAGACCGAATTTCAACAATCGGTTGAATTTCTTGTAATCAGTGAGTTTTTCTCTATTTCTTGGGCATTTGTGATTTTTTCTGATTTTTGGTCAACTGTTTGACTTTGACTTTGACTTTGACTTAGTCAAATGACCAAAATGCCCTTTCACAGTCTAACTTTTCATAATTTCCCATTTTGCCCTTGACCTTTTGGCCCTTGATCCTTTGGTTTCTGATTGCTGGGGCAACGTCCCAGGAGGTCACCCATCCTGTAATTGCTCCTGGGGTGAGCACGCTTAACTTTCATATTCCTACCAACTTCCATCCACCGGGCCAATTCTGATTCTACGACTTTCGGCCTATAACTTTATTCCATTTATGAACTATCTATTCTTGAATTCCGTTTCGTATTCTTATCAACATATTAGCATTTATATCAGTTAGCAGAAAAATTATGGATATTACAACAAATCTATTGGATTTGTGATGGTAGGAACCACCCCCAGTTCAGTAATGAGCTTTCTGATCCAAACAGCTTCTTTTACTGCATCTGATGCTGCTATAGACTCGGCTTCCGTTGCAGAATCAGCTACTGTACTTTGCTTAGAGCTCTTCTAGCTTACTGCGCCACCATTCAACATGAATACGAATCCTGATTGCAATCTAAAGTCATCTTGTCATTTTGGAAACTTGCATCTGTGTAACCAGTTACACAGAGCTCATCATCCAAACCACCATATACAAGAATAAATCCTTAGGCCTTCTTTAGTACTTAAGGATATTCTTGACAGTAGTCCAATGACCCTCACCTGGATCCTGCTGGTATCTACTAGTCATACTCAAGGTGAATGAGACATCCGGTCGAGTACATAACATGGCATACATAATGGATCTAATAGCTGAGGCATATGGAATCTTACTCATGCAATCTCTCTGATACGGTGTTTTAGGACACAGATCCTTTGAGAGAAGGATGACATGAGACATGGGTATGTACCCTCTCTTCAAATCCTGCATACTAAACCTATGCAGTATTTTGTCTATATATGTACTTCGACTTAAGCCTATAAGCCTCTTGGATCTATCTATATAGATCTTAATCCCTAGGATGTAAGTGGCTTCGCCCAAGTCTTTCATTGAAAAGGACTTTCCTAACCAAGACTTGACATTCTGTAAGGTAGTAATGCATTTCCAATGAGTAGGATGTCATCAACATAAAGCACCAAGAATGCAACTGTGCTCCCACTGACCTTCTTCTTGTAAACACAAGGTTCATCCATGTTTTGAATGAAGCCAAACTCTTTGACAACTTCATCAAAATGATGATTCCAACTTCGTGAATCTTGCTTCAATTCATAAATGGATCATTGAAGCTTGCATACCTTACTAGAGTCCTTTGGACGCACAAAACCTACAGGCTGTGTCATGTACACATCCTCAAGTAGCTTTCCATTGAGGAAGGCCGTTTTGATGTCCATCTGCCATATTTCATAGTCATAATATGCTGCAATGGCAAGAAGGATTCTAATTGACTTAGCCATGCTACTGGGGAAAAGGTTTCATCATAGTCAACACCATGAGTTTGTGTGAATCCTTTTTGCAACCAGTCTTGCCTTGAAGGTACTGACTTTGCCATCCATGTCAGTTTTCTCTTTAAAAACCCATTTACACCCAATGGTTTTTACACCTTCAGGTGGGTCAATCAAGGTCCATACTTGATTATCATACATGGATTGCATTTCAGACTTCATGGCATCTAGCTACTTGTCAGAGTTTGGTCTTACTACGGCCTCTTGATAGGTGGTTGGTTCATTGTGTTCAATGAGAAACACCATGACTCCCAGTAACCAGAAATCCATATCTCTGAGATGGTTGTCGTGACCTATCAAACCTCTGTAGGCCTTGTGTTACTTGAGGAGGCTCAACAACTTCTTGTGAGTCTTCTATGTCTTCCATCTGTGGTTCTGTGGTGTCTTGAGATTCTCGAACTTCTTCGAGATGCAATTTGCTCCCACTGGTTCTTTTAGAGATAAACTCTTTTTCTAGAAAGACACCGTTTCGAACAACAAACGTTTTGTGTTCAGTGGGATTATAGACATAGTATCCCTTTGTTTCCTTGGGATACCCCACAAAAAGGAATTTGGAGGATCTGTTTGATCATTTATCGGATGCCTGCTGTTTAACATACACCTCACATCCCCAAATCTTGAGAAAAGACAAGCTTAGTTTCTTTCCAATCCATATCTCATATGGTGTCTTTTCAACTACCATATATGGAACACGATTCAGTGTAAACGCAGTTATTTCCTATGCATGGCCCCAAGAAGAAGGTGGAAGATCTGTTTGACTCATCATAAATAGAACCATATCTAATAGAGTTTGATTCCTCCTTTCAGAAACTCCATTACATTGTGGTGTTCCGGAGGAGTGAGTTGTGAGATTATCCCACAACTCTTAAGATGGTTAACAAACTCTTTGCTCAAATATTCACCACCTCGATTAGATGGAAGGCCCTTAATTGTCTTGCCAAGTTGGTTTTGCACTTCATTTTGGAATATTTTGAACATTTCAAAAGATTCAGATTTATGTTTAATTAGATAGACATAACTATATCTACTAAAATCATCTATGAAGTACATGTAACCTCATCTGGCAGGTGTATTTAGTTGTCCACATACATCCGTATGTATGAGGCCCAACAAATCAGTGGCCCCTCTCACTATGCATAGTAAAAGGTGCCTTAGTCATCTTTCCCAACAAACAAGATTCACATGTGTCAATTGATTGAAAATCAAAGGAGTTAAGAAATCCATCTTGATGGAGTTTAGAAATGCGTTTCTCATTTATATGGCCTAGACGATAATGCCATGGGTACTCTGATTTAATCTTTTTAGCAGTTATGTTATAGTTATTTCCACTTGCAGGATGTTCTAAATTTAAAAGGTAATGATCAAGATGCAGATCACCATCAGCATAAAAAATGTCATTACGATAAATAGAACATTTGTCATTCCCGGCAATGGAAGTATAACCTTCCTTATCCAAATAAGAAAGAGAAACAATGTTACTACTCAAAGCAGGAACATAAAAGCAATTGTTCAAAACTAACAAAAGCCCACTGGGCAGAATTAATTTATAAGTGTCTACAGCTAGAGCAGCAACTCTTGCTTTATTCCCAACGCGTAGGTCCACTTCGCCCTTCTTCAATTTTCTACTGTCCTTGAGGCCCTGCACATTTATACAGATGTGAGAACCACATTTCTACTATCCTTCTTTTTCTTTTTCAGATCTTCCAGGAAGAGTTTGCAATTTCTTTTCCAATGACCAGGTTCATTGCAGAAATAGCAGACTCCATCCTTTGGAGGCTTAGCCTTATCAGGCATGGACTTTGTTTCAAGTTTGTTTGGCCTTCTGGTCTTGCCAGTGAAGCCTTTACCCTTCCCATTTCCCTTGCTTTCCTTTCCTTTCTGAGCCATAAAAACAGTGCTAGGCTTTTTCTTGATGCTCTGTTCAGCTGTTTTAAGCATCCCATGCAGTTCAGAAATGGATTTCTCCATGTTGTCCATGTTGTAATTCATGACAAACTGGTCATAACTGTCAGGGAGTGAATTCAAGATCAAATATGTAGCTAACTCCTGACTCATGGGAAATCCTAGCCTCTCAAGTTGATCAATGTAGCCCTTCATCTTTAACACATGAGAGCTAAATGATGCACCTTCAGCCATCTTGTAGGAATTAAGGCCTTCGTGGTCTCAAACCTTTCATGCCTTGCCTGTTACTGGAATATTTCCTTAAGATAAACAATAATCTCATATGCCACCAAATGTTTGAGATCTCTTTGGATCTCTAGAACCATGGTGGATAGCATAAGGCATCCTACATCCACAGAGTCATAATTATGCTTCAAGTAAGCATCTCTATGAGCTCTGGGAGCATTGGCTGCAGGCTCATCAGGAATGGGCCGATCAAAGGACATAAGCCTTTCTTTCGTGCTTGGGAACGATTCTCAAGTTCCTGAACCAGTTAAGAAAGTTTGTTCCATTGAGTTTTTCCTTCTCAAGGACTGATTGCAGTAACAGTGTGGCAGTATTAGTTGTCGACATGATTCTACAATTTCAAAATACGCAAAGCATATTAATAATCTCCCACTAAATTAATAACCCTCAATATAATTAGTGGGCTAAGATCCACATTTTACTTACTTAACTTCGCTTTGGCAAGATATTAAATTCAAGTTATTTAGGTAGGTAACCCTTTACAAATTACATCACATGTAACTCTTAGGTTTTATGGGATTTGATCATCATATGACCCGATATGTTTAATCCCATGTAATGCCTTGAGATCCAAAACCGTTTTGATAATCTTAATTAAGTCAAGACAATAATGAAATGGGTGTGTGAGTAGCACCATTACTCATAATTGTCTTCCCAAGATAACTCAAATGCATCCACTTTAGTGGAACATGCATTTGAGCGATCGAGGTTTTGACAACTATTCATTAATTACGGCATTAAGACTTAAGATTCATTTGGAGGGTTTAATGAATTAATCTTACAAATAAATATGGGTTGTTATTGCATCTCATAAAATACCATATTTGATGATCGTAAACTATCATGCAATGATCTAATCAAAAGCATATAATAAATGTGAGACAACATGGTTGTCTTAACCTAAATCCTCCCAAGCCAATGAGAGTAATTCTAGAAAAGATTAAAAGATTACATTGAAAGAAACCTCATTTGAATATACGAGAGGAGTGAGATGAGAGAAGAATGTACATCAAGAATCTTTAGAGGAAGGCACGACACGCATGCCGTATTTAAATTTACAACCCCTTGTAAAACTAAAGCCATGTTGTTTCACCATACTCATTCAATCATTCAAGATCAAATCACAATAAGCAATAATTTATACAATACAAATGATTCTTATTGTGTTAGATTATATCGCTACGCATACGGGGTTGAGGGGCAGCGCCCCCAGAAGCTAAATTTTAAATCCAGTTTCATTGTTGTGGAAAACTCTTTTGGATTTAATAAAGCGCATGAACTCGTGACCGAAATAATACATCATATGTATTCCAGATTTGCATCATATACGAATCCATAACCGTATGAACGCATGAACTTATTCATGAGAACAAAACCATACTTGTGTATACATCATATGTATACGAACATATATCCCTTCATACGAACATATTCAAAAACGCATACATCTTGTATCATATACAGAATTAAAATGCATATGTTATGTATCACATACATCATTCATACATGCTTACAACATACATGCTTCAAGAATACGAGAACCCATATATCATCTATATATCATATTCTTAGTCATAACACACATGTGAGTTAAAGAAAACTTACATCTAATGCTAATCACACAAACTCAATCTAAACGCACAATTGACCTGGCTCTGATACCACTGTTGGAATTAAAACGTACACGCAGCGGAATTTAAAATTTTTCTAATCCCAAATACGGATCTGTCAAAGGCATATAGATCGAGGAGATGAAGGCGTACCTTTTACGTTTCGAGATCGTCCCTTCCTTTGCATCTGGATCTCTTCAGATTCCACAACCTTCTGTACTCTTACTTCCAATCATGAGGAGCCGACGTTCTTTAGATCGCGTCCCTCTACCGGTATCTACGTGAACATTCTCCAACAATAGTAGAGTGCTAGCACCTCTTCGTTTCACTCTCTCTAGGGTTTTGTGGCTCAAGAGCGAATTCAAATTCAGAATGTGATGCTTCTTCTATTCACGAGCACTCATATTTATAGAGCTCATGGAGTGCATCATAATCCAAGATTAATCTTTTATTTAATCTTGAAAACCCGAATTTGAATTTCAAAAAGATATTCAAGATTAATCATTATTAATATTTAAATTCGAATTTGAAATGATATTCAAGATCCAATCTTGAAATTTGAACTTCAAAAGATATTCAAGATCCAATCTTGATTAATCTTGAAATTCGAAATTTGAAATCATATTCAAGATCTAATCTTGAAATTTGAATTTCAAAAGATATTCAAGATTCAATCTTGATTAATCTTGAAATTCGAAATTTGAAATGATATTCAAGATCTAATCTTGAAATTTGAATTTCAAAAGATATTCAAAATCTAATCTTGAAATTCTAAATGTGAAATACGAATTTTGCAATCTTAATTTGGATTAAATTGATCTGATCAAATCATATCCATTTAATTAATCCAAATAATGAGCCAACGAATTTAATTTATCTTTATAAAGATGATGTCCTTGCTTGTGTAAATTTTTGTGAGATGATTGAAGATGTATATATGGTTGAAAGTTTAAGCTAAGCACTTGTTGGTATGTAAATACAAACTTCTACATAGAAGATAGGCATGCATACTATAATTTAAAGAAGCTAAACTAGATAGGCATGCAATAAAATGAACTCACAAGTCAAAAGACGTTTCATAAGATTTTACAAGAAAAATTAAGTTTTCAAGACAAGAGGGTTCCAACAGCCCTAGAAACCGATCTATTTTGAGTGGAGAGAAAAAATAGTAAATGAGGTCCAGACGAGCTGAAACTTTCCAATTAAATACTACATATCCTAAGCTTTAAAATGATATAAAGTTTACGAAATTTGGATATGTACGTTAAGAGATATGAGGGGGGAAACTGAAAAAACAGAAAGTGACCATTTGAACAGTTCGTGTTTTCGGAATAAACTGATTCAAATGGATAAGGACTTGGACCAATGAGTATTTTTCCCTATAAATCACTTAATAATCTTCAAATAGAAATTGGAACCACTCAATTTCGATTTTTTCTAGAATTAATTATGATTTTTGAAATTGGGCCATAAATCTGGAAATTGACCTGTGAACAGTAACTACGTGTTTTTTTTTTAAATTTTCAAGTTCACTTCTTTGGTCAATTTAAGTTTTATCTAAGCCCTAAAAGTGGTTCAAGGTTATCCAATATGAAGCTTCTAGGGTAAAATAGGAGGTGTTACACAGAGCTCTTTTCCTTCTCAGCTACCCTTTTCTTCTTGGGGCTATCATCCTTTTGCTAGGTGAGATGCTTTCGGTCTCAGAGTTTGAGCCTTATGCAAACTTGGGAGTGGATGCATACACCGTTAGCTCCTTTCCATTATCCTTCTTTCTTAGAATAGATTGGGATTCTCGCTTATGGGCTTTGATCAAGGAAGCCACAGTCTCTTGCTTAGAGGGCTCAGTTGGCATAGTAATTTTACTTTCTTTATAGGTGGTTGTGAAGATTGAGACTTGGAAGGAGCAGATGAAGTCGCTTTCTTGGCTTTGGGAGGATTTCTGGAGTGATTCTTTTTCGGGCCATTTGGAATTTTTGGATTCATGAGAATTTTTGAAACAGAGAATGTTGATAGAGATGAGTCAAAAAAATGGATTTCTGAGCAAAAATGAGTGTAATGTAGTCTGAAGGAGGATGAGTTTTTGCGATAAGGAGTTTAAGAATCGATTTGAATCACTTTTGCAACAGATTGATGGATTGGAAATTAGGGAGGAGAAGAGGACTTGAGTGGGCAAAATGAGTTTTGGGTTCGAGTGATGCACAGAAGAGGGGTTTTAACCTTTAGTCTTAGCAACACTCAAGTTTTGATGTTTGGAACTCAAGT
>JANTPZ010141798.1:0-16648 GCA_025593235.1 Vachellia pachyceras | reverse complement strand
AATCCAAGACATAATCACACTAATACGCACACACTCAAACTCACCCTCTACTATAACTGACCAACTACCAATCTACAATAAAACCAACCCAGCAGTCATGTAGTTGTCATTGACAACCTAGACAGCCATATTGACAACTGTCGCGCCCTATATTGACAACCCCATCTGTTACATTTTACCATTCTGTCCCAACTTTTCACACACCTCCATTTTCACCTCCATCTTCATCAAAACACCATTTTCTCAGACACACACCACACATAACACAAAAACAGAGCACACTATATCCTATTTCATACCACACCATTTATAACCTACCCACATACCTTTCAAACATTAACATATACTACACATTGATGTTACTAACTTCCCCTTCAAAGTTGATAACAATAAATTAACAGCAAATAGTTAAACCCACCTTAACCCTTTCCTCAAATCAGGTATACAGGGTACAATCGCACAGCACAACTTTTCCACAATTTAGGACAAACACGCACAGAACTAGGTGTAACAACAAGGTGGAAGAACAAGGGCCATTTGATGAAATGAAGAGTGAAGAGAGAAAAACTAATGGAGCTTCCCTGTTCTCCGTTTTGTCTTCCCGTTCACTTCCCTGTTATGACTCTGTCTTTCTGCGCAAAATGAAGACTGAAGAGACAAAACCCAGCAGCTTTCCCTTTTAATTCAACAAGGGGCATCAGTGTGTTTTCACATCAAAAATTAATTCCCCCCTAATCCCTTGGGACTGCTCTTTAAATATTACAAAGTTTGGGACCATTTATTAATTATCTTGATAAGGTGGGACCAAACAGTAAATCCCCAAAAAAAAAACCAGAGACGTGGCCTATTCTCGTTTTCTAATTCCAGATAATATGAGCCACATTTAAGCTGTCATCTTTATTCACAGATCTATTCACATTTTCATCCTTGGTTTTGTTAAATAAACGGCAATCCACATTATTCATGATTTATTAAATAAACCATTTTTTCAAAAAAAATTATACATTTTTACTTTTTTTCAATATTTTATAGAATAGTAGAAAATTGTTTAAAATGATTTTGATACATACAAAGAATACAGTTGCATGTGTCGGAAAGAAAGATAGATAAGTAGTATATAATTATCTAAAAAGAGGTAGAGGAACATTAAAGATAAAATTTAACAAAGTTATTGAGAGGGACCTCCTGATTAACAATACGGTTGAAAATTAGATTGTTGAAATGACATTCGTATGATGTAAATAGTGGATTTCACACTTTTTATCGTGAAATCGAAGAAGCTATACAAGATTTTTACCGGGCCTATTCATATAGTATTTAATCATATAGATCGTATCTAAACTAAGTAAATTTATGATACTGATGTGTTGTTGTGATTTACCTTTTCAATATTTTATACACATTTTAGTAGAATTATAATATTAAAACACAATGTACTTCCAAAAACTCTCTTATATTTAATTAAAAACACCTTTTCCATTAATACTAAACAAACAGGCCCTTTGTCGCATTGAAATGATGTGTCTCCAATGATATCCACACGAATTCAGAAATAGATATTTTGGCTATGAATTGCTTCATTTATAATTCATCAAAGATGAGTGATCAGATAAACTGTCTCTCAGTAATTGAGGCCACCAAATTAAGGATATTGAAATTCAAACAAACAAAGTTAGCTGTCATTTTGGTTTACTTACCATTTTCCTCATACGCAACTTCTCTTTTTATAGAAGGAAACCAAAATAAGATTTCTGAGAAACTTCAAACTGAATAAACATTAAACAATGCCTCATTACACACACTTCATTTCATAAATGAGGTATTTTGGCTCTTAAATGGGGACCTACAACCAAAAACTATTCCAAGAAATTATCAAACACAGCTACGTAACCTATTATGAGAGAAGAGGTATCTGCAGTCTTATGAGAGAGAGATTTTGAAGAGGTTCGCTCCAGTGCAACTAGGGCCTTTTCAGTTTATTTAGGAACAACCCCCTCAAAATGGTGTTTTGATCCGTTTATTTTAAGCAATTTTATGCTGTACGAATTAAGTATATAAAATAAGAGTCTTGTCTCACCTTCTCCATCCTATTTCCGGGGCAAGGCTTCAGTTTGAAACTTGAGTGGCAAACCAGAGGCTAGTGTAATGAATGATCTGTTGCTTTGAAAGAATGATCTTATAGAAGGGATGCCCATTTTGGATTTGAAAGAATGATCTGTTGCTTATCCTTTGAAAGTGCATTAAAAACAGCCCGTAAATCTGCCCTTAATTTTCGACAGAATGCTCTTGAACTGAAAAAAATCCCTTCTAGATTGCTGCAGCCGATGATGATGGTATTCAACATTGATACAAAAACACAGAATATATTTCTTTCACAGCTAAATAAAAATAATTATCCTTAGGTATATAACAACCTGTAGTAGGTCCAATAGATTAAGCATTAGAACAAGGGTTGCCAAAAGGTTTAAATGGGTTAAAGTCACTAACTACCAGTTCATCTTCATCCTGTTATTACACCTGGGCTCATAATTACAAAACCCATAATATATTCAAGTATCTATGTCAAAGGCTTTATTTCGAAAAATTTAAGGACCCTAAGATAGCAAGTTACCTGTCCTTCTCTAAGGAGATATCTCTTTATAGCATCAATAGAATTCACAATTTCCAACTCAGACATTTTAGGGATAAGCTCTTGTTTGTCAGATTTCATTTTTGCTTCCCTTCTGAAACCATGGCATAAAGTTGGGTCCTTTCAGGAACCTCCTGATAAAAATACTAAATCATCTTTACGTCTAAGGTTGGTAAAACATCAATTAAACCAAATAGCAATGAGATTAGCATAGAACTACAATTTAAGGCAAAGTCAACTTAGGACAATCTGTCTTGTTCTTGTTCAGCAACAGCACGCCTCTTCTGAAACCATGGCATAAAGTTGGGTCCTTTCAGGAACCTCCTGATAAAAATACTAAATCATCTTTACGTCTAAGGTTGGTAAAACATCAATTAAACCAAATAGCAATGAGATTAGCATAGAACTACAATTTAAGGCAAAGTCAACTTAGGACAATCTGTCTTGTTCTTGTTCAGCAACAGCACGCCTCTTCTGAAACCATGGCATAAAGTTGGGTCCTTTCAGGAACCTCCTGATAAAAATACTAAATCATCTTTACGTCTAAGGTTGGTAAAACATCAATTAAACCAAATAGCAATGAGATTAGCATAGAACTACAATTTAAGGCAAAGTCAACTTAGGACAATCTGTCTTGTTCTTGTTCAGCAACAGCACGCCTCTTCTGAAACCATGGCATAAAGTTGGGTCCTTTCAGGAACCTCCTGATAAAAATACTAAATCATCTTTACGTCTAAGGTTGGTAAAACATCAATTAAACCAAATAGCAATGAGATTAGCATAGAACTACAATTTAAGGCAAAGTCAGAAAGTAAAATACTGATGTAAAAAGGGTAAGTGGCAAGAGGGAGTCATCACAATTCACAAATATGGCAAGTTACCTGTACAAATCAAGCCAGTTTGATGCCATCCGCTCTAATGAGAACCTCCCTGGACTTCTTGCAGATAAATCTGCAAGTAACTTATCAGCATCAAATTGAGGAAGAGAAGGTGGGTCTACATATGGAGAAGATCCTTCTAAAGGTGTTGTACTCCTAAAATACGGACTAAAAGATGCCAAAGAATTAGTATGAGTTCCAAGAAATGCCTTCTTAATCAACTGACATTGACTTCCCAGCTCTTGGTGACATCCCAGCATCTATGAGCCTGTTTAAGATAGAGTTGTCCGGCTTGGTTATGGCAGAATAAGTACCCCAAAGGGCTTCCTTATGTCCTGTCATGAGACAGAGGACCATCTCTCCGCAACTTAACTAAGCCCAATAAACTTGAAGGACAAAATTTCTTCCAGGAATGCTGTGAAAGCCCCATACTTTCTGGTCTACCAGATAATCTGCCTGTGGAAGAAGATCTACTAGTTGATAAAGAAACCTGTTTGATTTGGGAGGACTTCCCACTGAGACAACGTTGGGGAAGCTAGGGAGAGCTTTGAGGAAGAAAATGTTAGTCACCCCTAAAATCACTGAAGGAGAAGTCTCACCTTCTTTAAGTGAGTTTAAGTAAGAAAATAAAGGGTCATGGAGTGTAAAATAAGGCCTAAAGTCAACACTACAAAGTAATGGTGCAACTAAGCTCACAAGACTGGCCACGGCCTCACAGCGCTGAGGAGGTGTGGGTGCAATGATCAGAATGGGTTCACCAATAAGTGGCGATTCCCATAACAACCAAAGCTGCAACAAAAGGCCTTTGAAAGCACCAAAAACATCTGAATCATGAAAAAGACCCTGTGGGATATACTGATTATTATTTTGAAGAGAAGGTGTCACTGAAGACTTGTCTTCTAAAGATACACCACTTTCTATTGGCAAGCAAAGAGCAGGAGGCAAGCTCACTTCAAGAGTTGCGTTCCAGTGGGAGGATCCGTTAGCTTACCGAGAACAGGAGTGGACCAAGTTGAAACATAAGAAGCAATATCCTCCAGAGCTTTCTTACCAGTGTAAAAATACAAGGGACCTACGATTTGTAACAAAGGTCTGAGGACACTAGAATAAGGATCACGGGACATTAATGTTACAACAGACTTCTGCTCTACTCCTCGTTTTAGCTCCTCATCATGTCTCTGTCTATTAAAGACATTAGCCTACATGCATCTAGAAGCAGTGGCGCAATTAACATTGACAGTATGAGATTCTGGGGGCCCATGAAATCTGAAGAAGAAACCACAATCATGGATGCCTGAGCCATCTCTGTGTTTATCAGGAAACGAACTGTAACCGATTTGAAGCTCCTCATCATGCGCAAGACAGCCAGGTGGATAACACTACTACTAGTTGGCCATGATGAAGATCAAACCTCATAGCACAAAAGGCGAAAATCCATCTTTGTAAAGAATCTGCGTCAGCACTTGAAGTTGAACGTAATTCTGTTTTGACTGTAAAAGAATGAGACCACTCATCTGAAAAAGATAATAAAAATCAGTGTATTAGTATTACCATTGGCATTCAAATCTAATTAAGATCCATTAAATGGATTGTTCGCGCGGTACCTGAATGGAGGAAGTTAAGAATCCGGGCACATTGTTTCTTTTCCAACGAACCAATCCGGATCGGCAAGACTGACGAACCAAACTGATCGAAAACAAAATGAAACTATGCTAAAATGAAATCAAGACGATCCAATACAAATGCTTGTAACCAGTAACAGTAGCTCCAATGCGCGAGTTTTTCCTCAGCTCAATGATATGACTATTCGAAGGAGATCTGCACGATGACAAGTTGATCGTCTTTGCAGCTTGGTTTCTTTGCCATCGTTTTCAAACCATGCCATAGAAGGTGCCCTCTGGAGGAGGGAGGGAACGAGGGAGAAAAGAAAATCTGTCGGGGAGAAATAACTTTTCCTTTATCTAAATAGAAGAGAAAAAGTTGGATGAAAAAAAATTGGAGAGAAAATAGAATGTGTGTCCCACCACATTTTCTCCCTGACTTTTCTCTTCACATATGGAGAGAAAACTCTTTTTCATTATGTACTCACATGCTCTTTTATTACTTTTTCATTTTAACTAATTAAGTTTGACATATAACCTTTTTAAAATTTTGATTATAACTTTCTTTTTTTAAAAGAATAAGATTTAAGATATATTCTAATATCAAATTTATTTTTTTAATTGTCTACTAAAACCCCACAATCTTTTTTCATTATCCTATTTAATTTGATATTATACTTTATATATTTTAAGAATATTTTACTTGTTACTATTTATTAAAAGATTTTTATTTAAGGATATTTTAATTATTAAACTATTTACCCATTTTATTCCTTCTCTGTTTTCTCTCTGGGTTATAATATTTTTTTCTTCACTTCTCTCTTCTCTCCCTTTCTTTTCTCTCAATTTTTCATCAAATCCAAGCTAGCGGCAGTGAGCGCCCCAATATGCTATATTCCAAAAAAAAAAAATTAGTACACTTTTGTCTTTTTCTAAAAGTAGCTAAAATTTGTTTTGAACATTGTGAAGTAAATAAAAAGGGAAATAACACATGAATTTCTCCACGTCCCAGGCTTACTTTATTTTTTTAAGAAATCAAAAGAGGAAATTTAATTGATTTATTTATCATTTTTCTAAACTTGTGAATTGATATACAATTTAATAGTATTAATAAATATTTTAGAATATAAATTATAATTAAATATTTTTTTAATTTTTCTAAAAAGTTCATTATCATTGTTGTTGTTTTTGTTATTTTTTTGATACAAGACATAAATAAAAACATAAAAGACAAACAAAAATAAAAAAAGAGAATTAAGTTACACTAGTTGTCTTCAGAAAAGCAACAGTAAAAGGTCCATTAAGGATGTTGTGTCCAATATCACTACCAAATACATTCTTTACCATACAATTAGCAACTTAGTTTGCATCTCTATCAATAATTTTCAAAGTGGCATCTCAGTCCCACTCGAGCATCATTTTTACCTCGATAATCAAGCTTCGTTCCTCATGAAGATCTGGTACCTCATTCTGTAGGAAGCCGATAGTCTCTACCAAGTCCGAGGTCAGAGTGAGCTTCTTTACCTCATTATCCCATACTCTTTTAAGTCCCATTAAACATCCCATAATTTTACAGTAAGCCAATCCTCATGGTTTAAACGTATCATAAAACCTTCAAAGATAACTCCACCGTTCATAAAGATGCCGTCACAGGTTGCGGTATACAAGTTACTGTGGTTGTTTTTGTTATTTTACTCCTCTGATTTAGGTATTCTCCGCGAAAACTGCAAAGAGACGAATCAAATGAAGGTGGATTGAATAGTGCCAACGAAAATTCATGCTGGCAAGTAGTGCAAATGCTGGTGGGCTTTCGATGGACAGAGTGATTTGGACCGAGGCCCAAATCATATACACATATGCCTCTATTAATTTTCACTAAAGTAAACTAAATGAATTGGGTTTGAGTATTCTGGAATGAATTAGTCTTTGATAATGTATTGAACTATTATTTGAATCTTTTTCGGAGTATCCGACATTGTTTAAAATAGAATCGTTTCTAATAGTGTTTGAAACAGAATTGTTAAACTTAGAAGAAAGGGGGAACTCGTGAAAATCATTTTTTTTTATAAAATGATGATTCATAAAAATCATGTATTTGTGTATTAATCCTTACTAACTAGACTGTCACTATGAATTCTCTGCAGTGTCTTGTATCATAGAGTGCTCAAGTGCAGCTGTAAAACTGACACTTGTATGATATTTATATACTACATTTCTAAATATAAGAGTTAGATAAATGGTTTAATAGCTCAATTTACTTCATTTCTAAATTTTTTATTTTTCCTCAGAAGCATCTCTACTGATTATACATGTTAATGGAGTTTTATTTGTCAAGAAATTATTCCAATGCATATGATTAATGAAGGTATTTTAGGAAAAACATACATTTGTTAATTAGAAAATAACTACCTTAACTTACTTTCTTAATATCTATAAATTAGTTATTTAATTGTTATAAGTAGTATTCTTTTCAGCTATAATAGATTTATCTCTTGATTTTACCGTGTTTGACTCTCACTGGAATGCATCCCTCCGTTAAGGATAATATGTGCAACCCCAAGACAAGCAATTCAAGGTTTTTGAAGTTGTTTTCAATAACTATCAGATATTTATAATTGGCAAGGCCTTTTATACAATTCTACTACTTTAAATCCAACTCCTACATTTATTCTTCCTAGCCACAATATTCACAACACCTTCGGCCTGCATAAGGTTGGACAATCTTAATGAAAAAGGATAATATTCGAAGGCACACCATTCGCTTTTGGCACAATTTTCTTGGCAGTATGAACTTTCAAGTAGCTAGATAGGTAGAACTGCATTCTATTGACCCTTGTTTTATTTTATATTCCCCATCTATTGTCTAAAACTAATTCTGCACTAGATCATCCAAGCAATATCGGCATTTGCTACTTCCTTAAAACACATATTTGTTGTCACATAAACCACATCATCGTTGTCACATGCAAGGCAACCCAGAAACAAATACAAATCTGTTGCTCCAGACTTTCTTTATAAAAACCCCCAATTCCTTGGATCATATATACTCCATCAACTTTAGCGGTAATATTCTCTTTATTTTATATATAACTTATCATTTAATTTTCTCAGAAAAATAATCATAATTTGAGCTTGACCCTGTATATGTTGGAAAATGTAAAGCTAGCTATACTTTAATTTGCACGCCCATGATATTGAATGTCATTTCCTATAGCATCTTGTCTGTGACTAAGTCATATAATAATGATCCCTCTCCCTCGTGCTCACCTCCTAATGCAGTTATCTTTCTGTCACCTCCACTCCTACTACCCTTTTTCTCTCTGCTGCGTGCTTATTATATATTGTACATGATTCATGAACCTCCCACTATCTTTACATGACTATCTCCATTTTACTGCTATATATGCACTATATCTGAATAACATTCACCCGTGAAGTGAACAACACAGTACAAGAGATGATTTTAATTTATTAAAACTATACATGATAAGGCCATATAGCTATAGGCTTCAGCTTCCTCTCATGTGAGAGCATTTTTCTGATGGAGTCCGAGTCTGTGTTTTTTTGGTGACGATGGCTGACTCAATAATAACTACAGTATGTTTTTTTTGGCTCCTCTCTTCTTTTTGTATGTGTGTTCAAAATTAAAAGGGATCCCAATTAGTCACTGTTTGTGAGATTCAGATAGTTTTTCCCCTTTTTTCCATTTAATGGAAGACATGACTGTCAAATTAATAAGGACGTCTCAAATGATCGTTTTATAAAGTAAATGCACTTGGGGACTAAAAAGCTGCCTGAGTTTTGACTATTGTTACATGTTTTGAAAGAATCTGTGGGCGCAATATGAACAATGAACAGTAAGCTATAGTGTGTCAGTGACATTTCCTCACATGACTTCATCACAAACCCTACTCAGTCATTTTCCTACTTTCATGACAACTATATTATATATTATTGGTGTCATTGGATGAACAAGGGTATATTAATCATTTAAAAATGATAGAGGAAGAATGAAGAAAAACTTGATAAAATTATTGAACAGGGATTCTTGATTAATAATTTAATCAAAAATTTAATTGTTAATAAAGTATGATGATATCATGTGATCCATGTAACTAATCTCACTTGGTGATATAAAATTTTAAATTGTTATTGTATTGGTGCTTTACATGTTTGAAAAGTTTATTTAAGTAAAGAAAGAGTCTTATGAACCTGCTGATATGAGTATATAATCTATTCTCATAGCTGATTTGCTAACAAAAGAGAATAAAAAGCGCGTTTAAAATGATTAATTCTTGTTATGTTAATTATGTCAAATTAGGCATTCTTTTTTTACATCTAAGATATCTACATATACCAGACCAAACCAGAAAGCAAACAGCTGGGAGGACAATGTAGCCTTTTGATACTTTCCCCATAAAACTCTGATTAATGTTGCAATCTATCGTCATCTTGAGCCTTTTTTTCCAGAAGCATTTATATGGACACAGTGGATATCAGGAGGAATAATATTGGAGGGGTCCTTATAAGTATCAATTCTGAATAACTCAATGCACTCAGGACTTTTTCTAGCATTGATGAAGGTTTCTGTAGCTAGCAACATCTTAAAGTGAGTGGTAAATTTCAATACAATTATATCTGAACATCATTCTTTTTGGTACATCACGCATTCAATAATTTTTGGGATATCAGTTCTCACCTGCTCATAATTTATCATGCCTATTTTCAAACTGTCTCAATCTGACACGTATGCACCAACTGTTGATTGATGTGTATTATGTTAAGGGATAAATCCTTGTGTGTGTGTGTGTGGGGGGGGGGGGGATTGATCCCTTAACATCTTAATTATACTATTTTTTTAAAGGCCATGCATGTCTAAATAGTATATATATTGAGGTAATTTGGACAAAAAGTAATGAAAAAGTAGCACGCCAATTTGTTTGGCCTTTTTGAACCTGCTCTTTAAGTTAAATGTCAGAAACCAATTTTGGGAAAATTCCTACCCATCCACCACTCTCTTTTCACTACACTAGGTCAATTGCATCCATGGGTTTCATTGACTTCCTTGTAAATTTTAAATAATTAAGAAATGTTATATAATACTCTCTTCACCTCTAGATATAAGGTTTGTTTGTGAGTTTTAATTTAATTATAAATATAAGATCTAATTCTCCCTTGTCTCCCATATTAAATTATTTTTTCCATAATATCCTTATTGATTCAAATTTTTTTATCTCTGTGCAAAAAATTTTAATCATTAAATGGCAAGAGTATTTTTTAAAAAAGTCCTGATTTATTTACATGTTAATTGCATATAACCAACTTTTCTACTTTTTAAAGATACTACGAATTAGTTAATATGAGAGATGCAGGAGTATTATAAACGGTAGACGTAACGCAGTACATGATCTTGAATTGATTAATGTTGTTTGGGTAAATGCTTAGAGCACTTGAGTGACGAAACAATCGGACCATAAATAAGCCATAAAATCACATTTTTCTTGGGCAAAAAATTACTTTATACCTTAAATAGTTTGAGATCATGTTGGCCCCAGCCAGAAGGTTAATTTCTAGCAAGGAAGATGACTTTATTGGCCTCGTTAGGGGGTAGGACATAAATTTGTCTACTTGACATATAAAGGCCAACATATGTGGGCATTTTTGGAATATTTTCACTCATATATGATAAGTATATGACATCAAATAAAATTAAATACTATATATCTGTGATTTATTGCGATTTATTGTACAACATTGGACTAACAGATATAAATCCTCCGTGTTTTCCCTGGAGGATACGAGTCCTAGTTCCGTTTTGTGAGATATTTTGTTGAGTTTGGGTTTTTTTCCTTGAAAAAAAAAGGAATTAATTAAAACCTATACGTACACCTTTATTACTTGAGAGCTGAGAGTGAATAGGGATGAGAGTGGACTGGATCCTTATCCAAAAAGACACTAAAAGAAAAGAATTCCAGAGCATGTGTGTGACCCCAAAAAGATAGCAAGAGATGATGGAGCATACTTGCATGTTCATTCTGATGAGAAGGACCAGAGAGAGCATGGAAAAAATAAGAAGATTGATTGTAAGGTTCCAAGGAATGAAGTTATTTATGAAAAAGTTTCAGGGGTTGTCAATGGCACGTTGCTCCACTTGTCAATGGTGCTCCTCGATTTGTCATTGACAACCTCTTGGGACCTTTTCATAAATAACTTCCTTCTATGGGACCTTAGAATAAATTTTCTGAGAAAAATATGACACAGGACACGAAGGACGACATTGGATTGATTGATTTGAATGGACATGTGCCATCCACACAAAACATGTTCATTATTGGCCAAATTAAACCTTATCTTGAAGCCGATGAGGCGATGACCAACTGCCCTAATAGCAGGCGTTTTTTTTACTCGAGTTGTACATGTTTCAAATTAGAGCCTAACATTAACATGGTTCTGTGTGTATGTTTATTGTGAACTGCCAAACTGCAACTCTTAACTTGAAGCAACCGAGAAATTAATGGAGATGTGGCCAGTGGCCAATGGCCAACGGACCAAAAAAAATTAAGGAAATGAATTGCAGAGCTGAAGAATAATTTGGAAAGCTGAAGCCAAATTGTAATGATGACCAAAAGAAGAAAAGAAAGCTGGAAAAGTCAATTATGGCTGCAAACATAATCCACTTAATGTTAGGATGTGTGCAAATAATTTTTACCTTAATGTTACACCAAACTTTCCATCAATTAACTTACTGTCATCTGTAAAAGTTAATTAAGGATTAAAGTCTCAAAAGAATATAAAAGTTTACCAGAAAATGCAAAAGTGTTCATTTTTGAAAAATCAAGGGTCCATTTGATTATGAATATGTTTTATTTTCAGTGTTGCCTAGGTCAAAGGATCAGCTCTATCAGCTTGACTGATTTTTGGCAAGTAGGATAGATATTAACTATTATGTCAGAGATAATCAGTGTGTTAAGCCCTACCAGTGAAAGGGACAATGCGTCATATCAGAAAAAAGAAAAGAAAAGAATGGTTTTCATTAATTTGATCCCTTCAGATGCAGAAACGGATTTTTATAGAAGTGATCATTGTCAAATGCATACGCTTGTTAATATAATAATTCTGGTAAAAAGGTCAACAATAGTTCAGTATTCCAAGGACAAAATTAAGGCCCGGTTAACACTTGATAGAGTACTTGGAAGTATTTGTTGGAGATATATGTATAGTAAAAGCACTAGTTGATTAGACTCTGTACCAGAGTCTTGTAGTATGGTTTAAATCTGAGTGAAGTTGAACCCTCGCCCAAGGAGAGGGGTTACCAAATAAAGATCCTCTCTCATGAGTCATTAATAAGTTTAGGGTTTAGTGATATTAATTAGTTTTTTAATAAACATTAATTCTTGACTAACAAGGATTTTTCATTTGCTTACTTAAATATGAAAAGTCACATCTATACCAAATCCAAATGGATCATTTTTTATTGTTTTAAAAAGGAGATTCACACAAGCTAGGGTAAATTAGCTCCGTTTATCATAAATTATATGTTGTACACAAGCCTTTTCTTCCACCTCTCCTTAATTTGGAATTAAAACCTAGGGTTGGAAGAGAACTGGAAATTAACTTCACAATATGATGATCATATGTAACAATTAAGCTGATCCTCAATCTAGAAACTGTGTGTGATGAGTGATGTTGCCTCACAATGGCAGGTTCTGGCCACAGAATCTTTTTTGAACTTTTTGATGAATAATAAGGTAATGTATAAGACAAACCAGGTTTTGCAAAGAGGAAGTAAGTTTTATTTGTTATTTTCTAAATGTTCTCAGACAGCATCCTGTATAGATGTATACCCACAGAAACTTGCTGTATATATAAAGTTTTGAGGTATCAAATCATTGGGCCCTATCTTAACATGGATATTATGAAGTGGTTCTGAAAGAAACTTTAGGGGCCATCTAATCACATCATAACTGATAAAAAAAGAGAGAATATATATAATAATACAACAAGATCTTGCTGTTAATTGGACTGTAGCACACACCTTTATGTCAAAAGCTAATTCAATAATTAGGGCAAAAAAATCCAAAGGATGAGCCAACAAACAAGTCTGCCTTATTGTGTATCTACTAATTAACACACAGAACATGATGGATTGATGTAGTCAAGTTCTGATGTTATGGAGGAATAAGTGCTAGGGAAAGATCCAATGACAAAAATTGGTCACTTAATATGTAAAACTTGAAATGCTTTAATGACTAAACTTTATGTTCTGGCCTCATCAAAAGACATACAAGTGTTTATGCGCATGCGTTCAAACGCACTATATATATTTTTCAAACCAAAAGTTAAAATATTATAACTTAATTCTTAACATGAATAAAAACTTAACAGTTTCAATATTGTACAAAGTCCACAAAAAATTATGATAAAAAATACAGGTATAAAAGATTTTTTTAAATGCCTAGTGGTAAATTTGTCAGAAAATACTCAAAATCTAAATATGCATAAACTATTGTTTCATAGAAATATATACATATGCTAGAAATAATTTGGGCGTAAAACAGAAAAGCTTGTATTTTTCTACCCAAAAGAACCTGAAGTGGAAAAATGCTGAATGAGTTGGGACAAAATTAATTTTTGCATAAAAAAACGCAGATTTTTCTTTTTTCAATATTTGAGACCTAATGATCAGGTTGTGATATAAGGGGGAATTAATTATTGACACACGAGACAAGGAATTGGTTCATCCCTAAATCCCACAAATCGAGATGTCTCTGAAAAGCGAGGAGGAACGAGATAAACAGTGATCTGATATATATACGGATCTGAGATATAAAGGAACTGGCCTGGGAAGCTAGGTATCTTGCATTCTCATCCACAAATAGGTGGGTTTCTTTCTTTTCTCTTTTCTGGTAGAGGAAAAAATTGAAGGAGCAGAAAAGGAAAGAAAGAAAACCTATCCATAGAAGTGAAAGCACCAAGAGTATAAGGAAGCAGGCATGACTTTGTAGCGTTTTGGGGTTTTGTGGTCTCATAATCAAGCACTCTTAACATACATGCCCTACAATATTCACCACTGCTTTCTTGTCACAGATTTATCTCTCTTGCTTGAAAGCAACCCCAGAACGACCATTCTTTGCTATATATCATGAGGTCCTCATAATTATGCCATTCTTAAAGTGCTCGCAAGACTCACCTATAGCTACAGAGAGGGAGGGGGGGGATGGAGGGAGGGAGGGAGGGAGAATTGAAGGTGCATGTTCTTGCTGATAAAATTAAGGGGCTAGAACGGCATGTATAAATGGAAAGAAAAAACTTGAGAAAGAGGAAAGTTTAATTTGTTAGGTCATGCTGGTGCCCCGGGGGTGGATAAATGGGACTCTTCCTATTTTGAAATGAAGTATATATAATTACTGTGAGCTCTCAACGAAATTGTCAAAACATTCCAATAGCACGTGATTAACTACTGTTGTAAACTTTGTTATTACATGCTATTCGCTTGCCTTTAGAACTTGTGGCTTGTTGGTTTGTGTGCGTAGCACCGAACGGCAAAATGCGAGTTCGAATGGGCAGGAAGCATGAGACCAGAAAGGGATAAAACCTTATTAGTTCTCCCAATAAAACCAGTACAGGCCGCCATTCGCCAGATGAGTAATCACATCTACAAATGCTCTGTGCTTGAATCACAACGAAAGAAAATAAATATAATTAGTTTCTAATCTAATAATGATAAGCATTTGACCCTACAAACATACACCAGCGAAAAGCATCACATAAGGTAAAGGGATAGGCTTAGGCACGCATGGGAAGGAAAAAAAATACCAACAAGAAAATATTCTCAAATAGACTTTGATGGATGGATGCATGGAGATAAACAGATAAATAATCGGAAGTCGGAACTTCTCTTTTTGGTGAAAATGACATTGGTAAGGAACCCCAGTCAAAGGGAGCATCGCTTCTTCCCATGGCAGGCCTTCACAGTGGAAGCTCGTTGGACTGAAACAATTATTGAAGCCTTCTCTCTCCTCTCTTTAGGGCTAGTGAGAGACACGTGTAGGTAAAAACAGTGTACAGTTCGGCTTTCTTTTTAGCTACCAGTGAATTGGCTATAAAGAAGGAGGGGGATGACGGTGAGGAGTAGGAGTAGGAGGAGGAGAAAATAAATGTGTTATGTGTATTTTCCCATAAAAAAGTCATGCCCTGTGACGTCCCACGCCTTGCCATCCAAACCACTTCTGTGTGGGCGTCTCAGAAGAATGAACCTGACAGAGATAGGCAAGGTCAATGAGACAGACGACTAAGCAGCAAAATAAAGACCAGATCAAACTGATAAATATATATATATATATATACAACAATATCTCCATATTATTTGATGTACTCTCCTCGTCAATGTATGTATAATGACATTCTTTGTACGTATTCAAACTCGTTCTCTCTTCAATAGAACCCACCGCCACTCTTCTTCCCAGTGTAAATAAAAGCTAAAATTGCCACAGGAAATCTTGTTAGCAAAGAGATAACATAGATTTGCGCGTGAAGTGGCAAATACGGACCACGTGAAGTGGCAAATATGAGAGGACATTATCCATCCACTGACTTCTCAAATCTCATAATATGGTTCTAAAGAGAGCTTAACTTTTAGCTCGAAAGCTATTAAGGAAAAAGGTGGTTGGATTACGGGGCAATAATAAATTGCCGTTTTGGATGCTGCTTCTTATCACTCACCACACCATCTTTACTCTGTGCCTCCCCCCCCCCCCGGGCCTCTGTGGCTAGCTAACATCATTACTCAACCCTCATGCCTGCAAGGTATTATTTGTCTGGCTGTCTTTCTCAAACAGTTGTACGTACTTCGCTTCAAGGAGGCAGTTGTACAACACCTCTCTCTCTCTCACACAGCTACACACGAACACATACGGTGGAGAATCATCATCACTAGGTAAAAAAAAGTAAGAAAATGGTTGTCTTTCTCAAACTGTGTATATCTGCTTTTTTATATGCAGGTAGAGTTCTCTGGGGAGCATGCGAACTAAAATGAAGTGAAAAGGATCGATGGAAATTGCTGCTCTATGACTATTATGCTCCATCACAAAACTGAACATGTCGTTCTCAAGCTTTATCTCTAGTCCCATTCGCAGAGTCTAGCTAGGGTTATGGTCATCCAAGTGCAACAACAACAATCTCAAAGTACCCAATAACCAATATGTTTCCTTCCAACCCTTTCCCCTTTCACAGCAACCTAAACTCCACACAACAAGCAAGCCTTCTTCCTCCTCCTCCTCCTCCTTCTTTCTCCTTTCTTCAATTCCCACCAGCTCCTTCCTTTGAAGACAATGAAATATTCCTCCCTCAACAACCAAACCACCACCATCATGATGACCACCTCTTGCTTCTTCTTCATCATCAATCAGAACCTCTAGCTGAAGCAGCAGGCATGGAGGTTTCGAACAAGAATGAGCAGATCCGGGTAAGGAACAAGAGGATTTGCAAGAGAGATAGGCACAGCAAGATCAAGACGGCCAAAGGGCTAAGAGATCGGAGAA
>JANTPZ010141797.1:0-24931 GCA_025593235.1 Vachellia pachyceras | reverse complement strand
TGAATGATATGTGTATGAAATGTGATCTTGATTGCTATGGCTATATGCATATCTAAAATGTAGTTTGAATATGTCACATGTTATATGCTCATACACGTGTTTTAAAGTTGAATATGCTCATTCACAATGCTTTTGTTTAGTTAGTTTTGCTATTGGGATTTCAAAATCTTATTATCCACCGACTAACCATGTAGGAGGAGGCTCAAGCAAGGGTAAGGAAAATATTATTGATGGTTGAAGATGATATGTTTGCTTGAGGAAATTTGGTGTAAATATTTTGATGGTTGCCATTCATTTTGCAAGTGGTTAAAGTTGTAACCTTTAAACCCCTTCATGAAGAAGCAAGTAAACATGTGATGATGCATGCATGAAAATGGACTAGGTAAGCTGAAGAATGGCAAGAAGTAACCATGCATGAGAAAAGGATTGATTATGAACCAAATTGAGGTTTTGGTAAATTTTTAAAAAAAAAATGAGGTTTCAAAATCAAGGGGTTCCAAAGGCCCTGAAAACTGACCTGCTTCAAGTGGCGATTAAAACTAGCAAATGAGCTCCGATTAAGCTGAAAATTTCCAGTTAAATAATAAACATCCTAAGCTTTAAAATGATATAAAGTTTGCAGAATTTAGATGTGTAAATTAAGAGATATGATTTTCCAAAGTTAAGCGAAAAACAAAAAAACTGTTAGTGACCATTTGGACATTGCCACAGTTTTGGAATAAACTGATTCAAATGGGCAGGAATTGGAGCCAATGAGTATTTTTATCCTATATTTCACTTAATAATAAAAATTTAGAAATTTGAAACACTCAATTTCGATTTTTCTAGAATTAATTATGATTTTTCAAAGTTGAGCCAGAAATCTGGAAAAGTGACCGTGAACAGTACCAGCGTTTTATCTAACGTTTTTGAAAAGTTCAAGTTCACATAAAAAGTCCAATTTAAGTTATCCAAGACCTAATAGTAGTTTAAAAAGTGATCTAATACAAGAAAATAGGGGGGAAATATGAGGTGTTACAAACTGTCCAACACAGCATATTTGACAAGGATGGAATGCATTTTAGGTATTTTGTAATCATCGCAGCAGATCTGACTATTGAAATGATTAATTAAATTAAAGTAAAACATTGAATTTCCAAAAGAGAGAAGAGGAGATAAGATTACTTGCTGGAGCAGTGACTGGATTTTAACTTATGGGCAGCTGAGCATTATGCCATTATCAGTGAGATTATAGTAAAATATAATTATCCAAGTCATCGGGTGGGAACAAAGTGCGTGTTGTAACAAACATTTGTTCACCTCTGATGTTGATGTCAGATCTGGTTACTAATGAAGGGTAAACAAACGCAACATTATAGCAAGGAAGATGGTAAACAAACAAAGGGCTTGAGTTTTCTAATGTAAACATGTTTGAAAATGAAGGCGTTTGGGTTTTGGGTGGAAGACAGAGTTCTAGCCCAAATGGAAACGGTATCAGTTGGCTACTTTGAGATCTATGGGATTGGTGGGCAAAAAAGAAGTTATCTAAGGGATGCCCTCATCTTGGTGGAGGAAAAAAACAAAAGAATCACATCAATGACATAGAAATAATAAAATGAGCGGATGTATTGTTCTATATTAAAATGGAACCTAACATTTTTTTTGGGGTTATGATTTCTCATAAAATTTCATATTCTGGTTTCTCTTCTTAAAACAAAGAAATAAAACAGCCTACTTATCTCTAATCATAACCTCAGTTACTTTTTTTTTGCCAACAATCATAACCTTAGTGACATTGCTAGGCTCTAGGACCTGAATGTATAATTACTTTTAAAAATGCATAATTACTTGTGCCATTTAATCATAAGGTTTTGCCAAACTCAAAGTGGCCGGTCAAATCATTGGGCAAAGGCAATTCATCGTATCTAAGGACAAATGATCGTCACAAGCTTTTTTGCCCAAAAATGTAAAATAAATCACCCTAAATGACTATATTTTAATGACTGGGAAATAATACAGGTTTAATGATAGTGGAAGACTAAGACTTTTGAGGTTGATGAGCAATAAAGGAAGACTAAGATTTCTGAGGTTGATGAGACATGAATCAAGAAGCACTCATGGAATATTTGCATTTTTGGGGACTTTTCCTGGAAATTTCCGCCTTGGAGCAATAATTTGCTAATTTATTTACTATTGTCTCACATGTATCATATCAACTGTCACTCTCATCCATTTAGCTGTGAACGATATTGGACCCAAACAGTAGTGTTTTTTGTCAAGTACAAGTATCCACGACAATCATATTGAAAGTATTATTGGACACTAAATGTATACATAACTCTCAATAGAATTTAAATGTTTGTTCATCATATCATGAGTAATTAGCTCTTTCGAGTTTACACTAGATCCAGTCATCATTATATTGGTGGCACCAGCCACTAGTCATCTTTGGTGGTCAAAGGAATACATAAAAATTTTAATCAGTTGGAGTTAAGGTTCACGATTTGCAGTTATTTCATGAAGAAATATAAACCAGTTAGTTTCAAATTGTTACCAAACATCAGAGCCAAATTAGCGATCCGTCACTGTTACATATATATGCTGCACACATTTCTAGAGATTTTGACCTAAGAAAAGTTCTTTACAATTTCATAGGCTCATTCCTTAATTTTTAAAAAAGAAAAACTAACATCTTGACTCAAATTCTATCCTTTATTAAGATTTCTTTAGAGAGTCCCCTCATGCTTTAACCTGTTGAATTCCTTGAGTTTGGAAGACAGGATTATTTAGGTTGATAAGACATGAGTCAAGAAGCACTCATGGAATATTACACTTTTGGGGACTTTCCTGGAAATGTCCTCCTTGGAGTAATAATTGGCCAATTTATTTTCTATTGTCTCACATGTATTATTTCAACAGTCATTCTCATCCATTTAGCCGTGAACGATATTGGACCCGAACGATATTGGCTTTAACCACGATAAAAACAAATAATTGTCGGTTGCTTTATTTTTCACCTTGTTATGTCATAAATAAGGTGATGCATCAGTGTCGATCACAAGCGTGGGGACAGTTTGTAATTGAGAGCTTGAAGCATGCAGAAAAGTAGGAAGAAATTAATCATTCTCTAATAATTTTATTTATTTATAAATCACTCACAATATGTTTAATTTGATTTAAAAAAATATTGTAACTCATTAAGTCTATCTTAAGATTTATTAAGTTTTCAGTTTAACACTATCTAATATACATTATATCTTATGAAAACAAAGTATACGTGAAAATAAATAAAAGGTTTGAATAAAAATAAATAAATTGTATAAGTGTATAGTCACATAAATTATTTAATGACTTGACTCATAAATAAAAAAAACTATTTTGTAATAGTAAAAAAGGAGCATGGGTTAATTAAGAGATGATTACTCTATGACATTGTGGTCAATTTTAGTAAAAATTTCAACTGAAAAAAAAAACTGCAAGACCTTCACCTAAAATCTTTCGAAACCAATAAAGATGTTTTATACGTCTCTATTTGAAAAGGCTACTGCAAATTTGCAATATGCCCTCCCCAATCGAGCCCTTCCATTCTTCCTCTCATGTTATAATGCTTCCATTAAATATCTATGTCTAGTGTCTGCTCTTGTGTATTATATGAGGATGTCAAGAAGTATCTTATTTTATTATATATATATATTTTTTCAAAAATAATTTATTTTTTAGAATTTTAAAATAAAAAATTTTGATGGAATTAAAAAAAGGATACAGATGGAATTAATTCGGTGACTTCTAAATAATTAATTAACTGAGTAGACACAGATGGAATTAAGAAAAGGATACGGATGAAGAATAATGAAAAATTTCATCTTTGTTTTTTTTGTTGTGACACCCTTGGGACCCAAGCACTTATGTTTTTCGCCATCATTTATAGACATATGAAAACAAAAAATATTTACACGTGACTCTTTAAAAAAATGCTAGCTAGGCTCTCTAATATTTAACGTAAGAATCAGATAACTAATTTATTATAATTAATTAGGTTAATTATTTGTAACAAATATAAGTTGATTTATCTAAAATATTACTTTTAGTCATACATATTGTAACTGCTTATTGATTGAAATGCCATATTATATGCAAACATAGGATACTTTTTAAGAAATCATTAATTTAGGAGTAAAGTAGACCGAGTTTTTATATAATTATGATCAAAATAAACTCTTCATCTATCTCTTAATTTAAGGATTGTAAGTTTTAAAGACTTTCATGAATCTCAATATAAAATATAAATTTATAATTATATTTTGTAAATTTATAGAATATAATTAGGTGCAGAGGGTGCTGGGGTGATGTGCAGGGTTTTGAGTGCACCGACTAATTATCCAGGAAGGATAAGTACTTGTTGCTTGGATGATGGCACGGTGGAGTCCATGTAAAACATATATGTACGCTTTGACCATAACAACAAATAATTTCAGCTTAATTTTTCCTTTTTCTTGTCATCAGTTGTCCCAAGCGTGGGGACAGTTTACAATTGAGAGCTAGGAGCATGTTGGAAAGAACGAAGAAATTAATAAAAAATAAACTAAATTTCATTATTAATTCTCTAAACTTTTGGCAGTGGAAGACCAAAAATAGCTGTGTGGATTCATAATGATTCTTTGAATCATTAATCTATATAGCTATCTACTTTTCAAAGCGCGTGGAACATTTTCTATTTCGTTAATTCGAAGTCTTTTAGTTAATTAACCGAATGGACTCAGATGGAATTAAAAAAAGTAATGATGAAGATTACTAGACCAAAATAACCAAAATCTATATAGCTATCTACTTTTCAAAGCGCGTGGAACATTTTCTATTTCGTTTGCTATTCTTCATTGACGTTTGAAACAGGTCAGTTTCCAGGGCCTTTGGAACCCATTTGTTTTGAAATCCAACTTTTCTTAAAAATTACCAAAACCTCTTTTTGGTTCATAACCAAACCCTATCATGCATGATTACTTCCTTATCATCCTTTAGCTTATTTAGTCCATTTTCATGCCATGCATTATCACATCTTCACTTGCTTCTTCACATAGGGGTTCATAGTTTACAACTTTAACATGCAAAAATAGATGGCCAACCATCAACATATTTACACAAAATTCCTCAAGCAAACATAATATCTTCAACCATCAATAATCTCATTCTTAGCCTTACTTGAGCTTCCACCTACATGGTTAGTTGGGGGGATGAGATTTGGGAATCCCAATAGCAAAACTACATAATCCAAAATATTGTGAATGTGTAAAGCATAACTTTAAAGCAAGTGTATAATCATACAACATGTGACACATCAAACTTCACTTTAGCATGCATATGGCCATAGCACAAAATTCACATTTCATACACAAATCATGCACTTTGCTCATCATAAAAGTCCATGTAACATTCACAAATCATTTTCTTAAACATAAAAGGAGATTAGTAGTTTTGCTACCCCAAGATCCTAGCTTTTCCTTTTTCACTTTATGGCTCTCTTGACTAACCTTTCCAATATGCTCTTGGAGGTCTCAAATCCCTAGCAACCATGGTATAATACTCATATAAACATACAACCACCAAGATGTCATAAAACTTGTAAAAACACAATAAACCCCCTTTTGGTTTTCTAAGTGTCCTACAAGTTCAAGACTTGATTTTTATGGCCCTTTAAGCTTCTAAAATCCATATCTTAGCTTTACCCTACACAAAACATCATTTTGAAGCCAATGGAACCATAAAAATGCTCAAAAACACATCCTTTCTATTTTTTCTTTAGCTTGGACGAAAATAGCAAAAAATAAGGAAAGGAAGGGTTTTTCAACTTTGCTCATGAAACCATGTGTTTCCTTGCTTCCAAACCCCTTTTCTTAACTTTGATCTACTCAAATACACCTTTCATTAAACCAAAAGAAATTTGGGCAGCACCTCCCTATAATGTTGAGCTTTCCATAAATCTTCACAACAACTTAAAACAACAACAACAACCAACAACTTATCTTTTACCACTCAAGGAAGAGTTTGCAACCATTTACTACTTTTAAGACCTTCTCTTTTCCATTTTCAACTCTTGAAGTCCTAGCCTTTATCCTCAAAAAGGGAGGCTCATTCACGGAACAACTCAGGAGAAGGTAGTAGTAGTGGCAAACTCAAGAAAAGATGGAGATTAGGTTGCAATAACATTTTACCTTGTGTTATGGAGCTTGGGTTTCTTCTTTCTTGCTTGGGGAGGGAGTGTTTTCTAGAGAGAAGGGAGAGCAAATTTCAGATTACAAGAGAGAGAGGGGAGGGACGAAATTGTGAGGGGGGAGAGAGAGGGATTTGTGTTTTACTACTTCCATTTAAAATGAATGTGTGGAGGATATTAAAACTTGGGGATCAAGTAGCAAAATACTTGTTCCACATTAAGCCACATCACCTTGTCTCATCCTAGCTGAAAAACTGACTTTTTAGACCCCCTAGGCGTCAGATTTTGCTGGTTGGGCCTTTACCTGGTCCAGTTACAAATCCGGTGGCACGCATTTCCGTAAAGTAACCTTTACGGGAGTAACTACCTTTTTATTTTTGCAGAGACTTTATCTCCCACATGGCGCCATTCCGTAGGCTTCCTTTCCTAGGTGGAATCATGTCCTAGCCCATAGCATCTCTGGGTTCCTTGTAACTCGTCAAGATTCCTCGATTTGCGTGCAACACCGTAAAACGGGCTTCCGGTGGCCAATTTGACTTAAGGACATGAAAAACTTCTATATTTTTTCCTGATTCTCAAGCTCTTTTCCGTTCCTCAAAATTCTTCCCGGATTTTCCTTAATTAATTTTCTAAGAAAATACTTTTTCAGGCTTTTCGGGCATTGTTGTTCTCCGTACAACGAAACTGCCTGTACCGGATACCGAATAATAATTTTATTAATTACTTTACAATCCAAATAAACTTTTCTCAGTTCGGGTCTCTGGCATTTGAGGACTCTGGCTATATCAAATAATTATTTCTTTGTCGTCCTTAACTCCGAAATCTCTTAATTACGAAAATGCCACTACTATCTTACTTTCCTCACAATTACCAAAATGCCACTACATTTTCTACTTTTGCCATAATTACCAAAATGCCATCACTTTTTCTACTCTTTCTTAATTCCAACCTTACCCCTTGGTTGACTTTGACTTTTTTGTCAACGTTGACTTTTGAGTAACATTGTCTTTAATATATTATAAGGATATTTGTGTTTTGACAAAAAAAAATCTGAAAATTTAGATTTGAAATTGAAACCGGGGATAAAATTAGCCTATCAATTAGATATTTTAGCTATAATTTTTTTCTAACAATCCACGTAAATTACAAAATTTATAAGCTGCATTTTTTCAATCCATAAAAATACAACTTATAATTTTTAGATTTCATGTCATATAAGGGAAAGCATTCCTCTCATTTTCTAAATACCATATATTGACTTTACTTTAAAATTTAATAACTTTCTAATTTTATTCTAATTTAATATACAATGTACCTTATACAAAATAAGTCAATATAATAATAAATGAAGGTAAAATAGTATATTTACATGAAAATTTTAATAGTACTGTAACAAATAAATAGAATCAAAATAAGCATTCTCTTTTCATTAAAAAGAGTATCTTATTTTATTGATCACAATAGCTAAGGAAAGTGAACAAATAATTAATAAAATATCCTACCCTCGAATGCTCGCATCAACAAGTTGTGGTAGCATCATCATCTTTATTATCATAGGTCCCACCTCTAACCAACCTGCATGTAATTTGCGATGAAGAATTAATACATAAAGAGATACTTATATTAACTTTAATGAAGAACACAAATATATAAACACTAACTATATAATAATAAATTCAAAAATAAAAAATAAAAATAAAGAGTGCTTATATATATTTGAATTAGCAGTCGTCATTAATTTCAACTTTATTCAGCTGTCGTTTCTGGTTGTGGCGGTAGTGATGGCGGTGGCTGTGACTGTGGCCGCGGTGGACGCTGTTGAGAAAACATCTACCCATTGAGGGAAAGTTTCAAGAATTCAGATTATATTGACCGTGTTCTTGGGGTTTGACTAAAATAATAGAAGATAATATTCTTTTCTGAAAATTCAAAATTCACGAAATTTGACTTGAAAATGCCTCCGAATGTCTTCTAAATTTTGACATTGAAGCCTTTTTTTTGCAAATTTAAATATTTAGTTAGTTTATTTTTTTTAATATGCTCCTACGATTGGATCCTATTCCAACAATATTGTGATAAATTGAGGGTAGTTTTCCTAAAGAATTTTCTCCATTCACATAAATTTAAACTCAATATTTGATACTGTAATCAAAGCCCTTTGTACTAAGATTATCTTCTATATGGTTTAGGAAATGAATAAAAAAAATATGTGTCCAAGATGTGTGGAGTTCATTAAATTTCTTCATATTTTCTCTATTCTTTGATTTTTTTCCCTCTACTAATTACGCCTTGTTGTTCAGTATCACTGACAAACTTCCAATAAAATTGAAAATCTAATTTTTTTCATTTTAGATCAGTAAAATTGTTTTAAAAAATCTCTTTTTCCATGGACTTTTTCAAAAAGATATGTTCTCCAAATAAAATATTATGTGATCATATGAAAGGACAAATTAGGGGTAGGCATCAATTTCGAATTTTAAAGTGTTGATGTTTTTATAAAAAGTATCCTTCATTCGTTTAATATAAAAAACTGAAAAATCACTCTTGTTAGAGCCCACAGTAGGTCGGCCACCATGAATATTTAATTTAATTTATTATATTAATAGCATATCTTCAGGATAGCAATAATTTTAAGGAGAAATTATACTTATCCACCACGAATTTCACAGAAAATAAACAAGAAATGATCCTTCACAATAAATGAAAAATGTGTCAACATTTCGTGGGAAGATAAAATGAAAGTTTACAGAAGATGCATCCTTATTTTAATTTAAATTTTATTGAAATTTTCTGTTTGCTCCAAGTATTTGTTGATAGTAAAACATATCAATTCTAGCTGTATAATTTTTCTTCATTTTATATAATTCATCATTCTATTCAACAAAAGACTCCATGGATATCTATTTCATGAATCATAATTATTAATTATTATTAGTTTTTTCTCTTCTTTTATATCGCTACGTAACTAAATCAAACGTAAGTATTATCTGGTCCAATTAAAAATAGTTTTCCTAAAAGTGTCTTCTAACTTTTTTATTTAAATAATCAGCAAGATTAGGTTTAACAAAAGAGGTTAGTTCCTTACAATACGATAAATGAATATTCAAATACTTGCAAGGAGATGTGTCAATATTTTGCTTAATCAAGCCTCCAAAAAAAAAGGACCGCAATATGTTTTATCCTTCCACCTCTTCTTTTTCCTACATATCAAACACATACTAAAGCCATTTATATGAACTAATAATATGTAATAACGATGGAAAATAATTGATTATCACTCGATGATGATTTTACTGGACCCTAAAATCTTGAGACTCTTGATATGGGAGACACAAATTATCCTTGTTTATAAGTCTATAATCCTCTCCATAAAGTTTTAGAACCATCTAGTAATAAAATAATTAACACTGATCACTTTAACTAATTTAATTTTCCAATGGAAGAAATTTTGATTTCATCCATGAAAACCACCTTTATGCGTGTGTGGTGTGAACAATACATTTGGAGTCATGAATTAATGGATTTTATCTGTGAATTATGGCCTAGGAGTCGTTGAGGTCCCATGATGCACATGCAAATTTAATATATTAAATTGAAGTTTGACTTCAAAATACTTTCAATTTCTTGTAAATTCCAATAGAAAAATACCTATGTTAAGTTGTTCATATTGAGTTCTCCAATTATGTTTAGACATGTGTTATATTTTTTAAATATTATATTTTAATTATAAATTCACATGAAAAAATGACACATGGTCTCATGTGATTAGAGAATTAGATATAATGACTATACGAAACTTGACGTTAACTATAAATTCCAATACTAATTTTTTTAAAAAAATATTAAATTAATAACTCAAACTTGTTAAATTTCGATCCATGCTTTTGAAAGAGCACAAATAATGTTATTGGGTAAAGAGCATAAATAATGGCATTGGGTACCCAACGTTTTTGTTTTGAATGAAATATAAATTGTGAGAGAAATTGTGCAATTGGTATGGGTCTTTCTTTTTTGAAGAAAAATAAGGATTTATATTGATTATTTGCGAAACAGAAAGAAAGGAAATTCATTTAAAGCCTGCGTAAATATAGAAATTTTCTGAAAACGATAGTTGTATTTATATTGTTATTATATTTCTACAAATTTACCGAAAAACTTTCACAACATATATAAGTCGAGGTATATATGTGAGAGGAGTTTTGTCTGTGTGTTTGGTAATCCGTTAGAAGAGTGATTTTACGTAAATCGAGGTATGTATATGAAAGGAGTTTTGTCTCGACTTGTGTATAACGTAATTTATGAATGGTTCCCGAACAAACACATATATAATGTTGGAAACTTGACGCTCCCTCTGGTGCTAAATGTAACAACTAAATAACTATTTTATATGCATTGAGAACTTTAAGTTAATTATTTATAAAAATATGTGGAGTGATTTGGGAAAAAGAAGCAACAATAAATCGACTTAAAGATGAAAATAATATCAAAGAAAACATTAACGATAAAAGTACATAGATAAAAATTAAAACTTGTCTTATTCATGTACTTTTAACGACCTACGATAAACTCAAACCAAGCATTTATGGATCACAATATATATAATTTCATTTTATTGATAACAATACAAATGGTAATTATTTAACAAGTGCCTAAAAGCAAACACAGAGAGGTTACATGATGAGCCCTCTTATTCAAGGAAAGTAAACAAATAATTAACATGTAGACGAATCAAATTTGCTACTAATCAAATAGTAATGAACAGGTTGTACTTGTAGCATCATTATTACAGGTCCCACCCTCCAACCAGTCTGCATGTAAATTAAGTTGAAGAATTAATACAGAAAATGGATGCTTATATTAACTGCCATCAAGAACACACACATATAACACATATAACAATAATAAATTTAAACAAAAATAAAAAAGAAAGGGTGCCTATATATTTGAATTACCTTAATAATAAATTTACTTGTTGTTTTTGGGAGGTGGACGTGGTCGACCAACAGTAGCCCTTCCAACTTCATTATTCTTATTCTTTCCATCACTTGAAGATTTACTCTGAGGAGTATCATTTCCACCATTCTTTTTCTTATCTGAATTCATCCCGCTAAAAAACCACCAACACAATATTACTTTGGGATCTGTTATGTAATATTGCCTAGGTCTCAATCTTCTTGTGCTTGTCTGTGGCTTATGTTAACGTATTTATACATAGAAATATATAGGCTATTTCTAGTGATGAAAGGTACAATATAATATTTCATGGAAGCACACATGAAAGTTTTCCGAAAATGTCGCCCATTTTCTTGTAAATTTCTTATTGATGTTTTCTACAATTTTCGTAGATAATTAAGGTTTATTATCGTATTTTTTTTTTGGGTGAAATTATCGTTTGCTTCACCGGTTGTGTCGTGTTTTTTAATTTGTGCTGTATAAATTTATATGCAAACCATTGATCATTTTGACTATATACAAAAGTATAGCCAAAAAAAGACTGTATACAAAATAAATTTGAATTGATTTTTTTTATTTTACCTACCAGTTTTGGATTTGACCCTGTATTATAAGAATTTTTCCTTTAATTTAAAAATTACTGTGTAATTGGGGTTTGACAAAAAAATACAATTTATTATTATTTTTTAGAAAATTCATGAAATTTGACTTGAAAATGCTTTCGAATTTCTTGTAAATTTTCATTCTGAATGAGACAAAACATTTACCTATTGATGGGAAGTTTCATGATTTCAAATTATAATTACTGTGTAATTGGGGTTTGACCAAAAAAATACAATTTATTATTATTTTTAGAAAATTCATGAAATTTGACTTGAAAATGCTTTCGAATTTCGTGTAAATTTTAATCTTTAAGCTTTTGCTTTTTGAAAACTTAAATAATTAGTTAACTTATTCTTTTTTTAATATCGCCACATGGTTGGGTTATATTCAAACTATATCAAGTACAATTAAAGGAACTTTCTTAAAGATGGTTTCTCCTCTCAAGACTTTGAATGTTTGACAAAAATTTATAATAAATTAAAAGGGCATTTTTGGGTAAGTCAAAATAAAAGTGCTCTCACATATCTACATCTCTGTGATGTATAAAAGATGTGTCGAGAAGGTTTGGAGCCCATACGTACAGTGTTAATAAACCTGGCTAATATTTACACAGTTGGTTAAATTATTTTTTTTCTCTTAGGTGCAGTCTAAATTACTAAAAATTTATACTCTTAGTTTTAAAAATGTCGCTCGTCATATTTTTAAGATTGTATCCTTTAAATGCGGTCTAAAATGGCTTTCAACCAGCTAAGTAGTCATGTTTACTCAAATAATATTAGGAAGAATTGGGGATAAATTCTATTGAAAAATTAGAATGAAACCTTTTAGATTATGCAAATGATCTTTCACGTTATACAACTGAGCTTTTACATTATGAAGCTTAGTTTCATAATATTTGTTATTTTTGTTATTTATTCTGTTTTCTATTCGGTTACGCACACGTGTATAAAGTGAGAGACAGCTGTGGTACTTTAACTGTAACAGAGCAATAATATTTCCAGTTTTCCTTTCTCTCTGAAACTCATCTTTATCGCCTGTTCCTTATTTTTCTTCCATCCCCGAGCTTCCATCTCTGCCGAGCTTCGACTCGTTTCAGACTGCGTGTCTTTATTAAAGTTTTAAGTTTTTTAATTTGTTTTTATATTATAATTATTAGTTTTGGTTTGACCTATAGAAAATTACAGGATTATACAATTTTCTTCTACTGGGAGTCAAGAAATTGAAGAATTTTCGCTGTAAAGTAGAGAAAATCTATTTGAAGAAGCCACGAGCTTTGTTGAAGGTCACGCACGCGGCTTATGAAATTTACTAAACTTTTCACTTTACTTTCTTTCCTCGGGAATTGGGAAAATTTATACAATATGTTGTATTTATATAATATGAGAATTCGAAAGGTAAGTCTTTTATCAATGAATGATTTTTCTCCAATTCCCTCTTCTTCTTTTTTCAACTTTTTGTTCATCGTTGATAGAGATAATAGTGAGGGTCAATTCGCGGATCATAGGCTTATAGGTTGACCCACTAAAAGTTAACTTTAAATAATATATTTAGTGTCATAAATATTTTTAAAAAATTCAGTTGATTTTTATATTAAAAATCAAAATCAAGATATATGCGTAATTCAAAAAATAAAAAGCCAACATCTAGAGGCAGGCCTTTCTTTGCCTTTCCTCTATTGCGCCCTGTTTTTTCAATCCACAACAGAAGCAAATAGAGTTACATTCCACCTTTGAAGAAAAGTAGCAATGTAGCCATAATTTTTCTCATATCAGTGCGTGTTAACTATTTTATTTCCATAGACTTTAATTTGTAGGGTCACATATCATCTCCCACCTATCAATAATATGATTGAGTAGTTTAATGAAAAAGGGCGCTAAGGGGTTGTTTGGTATGAGAGAGATTTGAAAGTGAGAGTTTGTTTTGTGTATATTATGATAGGGTCACATATCATCTCCCACCAAGTCACGCATGTTGAACAGGGGAAGTCAAACAAACCTCGTTGTCAATCCGTTTATGTAACAATAGCGAGTTGGTTTTTTTTTTGAAAGATTAATGAAGTTAATTAATATATTTATCATTTTCATCCAAACTAATTTGCCTCATTTATAAATTGATAGGTAAGCTAATTAACAAATGTAGTTAAGTTATAGACTTAAAATACTTAGTCGTTATCCAAGTTATAGACTCAAAAAATATTGATTTATGGAACCCTCATCAAAAATTGAGCCATAGAGATTATTTTTATGCAATTCTAAAACTGTGAAAAATTTTCATTCTTCTGATATTAAAATGGCGGTTAAATGAGATGCAGCAATTCTAAAAAATAATCTTGATTTCTAGAATATTCTTAAAAAATTGAGTCATAGAGGTTATTTACACAAAATTTGATACAGTAAAAATTTTTCATTTTTGATCTCAAACTAACCTAAAACAAGATGTGGTTGGGATGAATTTTGAAAAAAGTTAGCGTTAGTCAAAGCTAAAGCCTGTGATATTTTAATCTTATTTTTGAATCATTGTGTGCATTTTTGTATTAAAAAATTATTCAGGGTTCTAAATGATCTTTTTGTGATACTTCTAGCCATTATGAGATTATACAATTCTCTTTTTTCCCTCTTCTTGACAATGGGAAAATACGTAATTAATTAATATGACAAAAGGGCATCTCTAAAGTCGAATACCTCAGTACAGAGGCTTAGTATAAGGCAAAAAATCTTATATAATAGATATAAAAATAAGTTAACTTTTTTCAAAAATTAAAAAATCTAAATATATATTTAAAAGTATTTATTCATGTATATTATTGTGTTATTTAATTATATCATTTTGAGTCAAGTAAATAAGTTTGTAGGAAAATATTAAATTTAAATATTTTTAAATAATACATTTGACTTCTTTAATCTCCTAAAAAATCAACTAAATTTGATGTTAATGACTGAGATTATTATTTAAATTTCGTCGCTTTTTTTCCTATAGTTATCTAGAACCAATACCAGTGGTTCCAGTAATTGGTACTTTTTAAAAAAATGTTTTTAATTTACCCAAATTTAAATTTAACATCACGTGTTTAAATGCCTATAACCCCTTTCCATTGCGGTAATTAAACTATATAGCCTTTAATTTGGGACAATGAAAGAATTACTAAAAAGGTAGAAGCTCAAGATGGTATGTGTCCATCCCCATTATGTTATAAAAAAAATGGAAATAAAAGCCTTTAAAATATAGAAATGACAAATCATGGTGTTCAATAAGTTTAATCTTAAATAAGATCCAGATCATGGTGCTCAATTAGAGATATTGAAATTAGATGAAAATATAAGAATGCCCATGACTTAAAAAGAAAAGGAAAATCATTTATTCTAGACTGGTTATCCCTTCAACTCAAGTTACAAATCGTTAAAATGAAATTGCAATTTCGTTTGGTAGGGGAGTCCCATTCTTTTCAAGGATAGTTATTTTCATATGTGAAAATCTCATATTTTTTACTAGTTAAAAGACATTTTGTTTAAGGGCGTTTTCATCATTTCCCCATTTTTCAAGTACTTTAGTTATCGTTTTCTCATATATATATATATATAGACACACACACACACACACATGTCCATAAGATCTATTACATATCATTCCATTTTTTTGACAATACAAATGGTGGAGATTCAACAAGTACAAAGCTGCAAGCAACAAATTCTGATGAAATAATGGATCACTACAAGCTTCTCTTAAAAAAAGAAGCCCCCTTATTTAGAGAAAGTCAACATATAATTAAAAAACATTTTAGTTTAAAAACAAAACAAATTTTCCACTAAACTTTGTCCTTCCATTAGTTGCTAGCATATATATATATATATATATATATATGTCGCGCCTACATGAACCTTATATAAATCATGATGAAGAATTAATACACAGAGATATGGTATGTATAATTGTTTTTTAATAGAAATATGTATAATTATAACTAACAAGAACCTAACTGCAAAAATAAAAACGACACAAAAGACTTTGAATTACCAGTAGTAATCATTTCAATTATTGCCTTGCCTTTTGGGTTTAGTTCGACCACCACCAATAGCGTTTCCAACAGGATTATTTTTCTTTTGATTTGAACCATTTGAAGGATTACTCTGAGAAGAACTCTGCTGCGTACCTGACCCAATGCTGTTTCCAACAATATTCTTTTTCTCGGAATCCATCCTGATTAAAAAAAAACCAACAACTCCAATATATTTTGATTTTTGCCTTCTTCAATATTGCCTCTAAATCTTCTCGTGTTTTTGCCTCCAGTTTGAGACGGGTATTTATACATATAGAACCATAGGCTTCTGCTGATGTGGTGGAAAGTAGATTGATAATTTCATGGAAGAATAGATGAAAATTTTCTGAAAGTGTCCCCCATTTTCTTTCGAATATTGGGCTGACGTTTTCTAAAATTTTTTAATAGTATGTTAATATTGCTTGTCGTATTTGGTTTGGGTACAATTTAATGACTATATTCATTAAATTTACTACTGATTCCTAATCTGAACGGGAGAACTTAATCAATTCGATTGAAATACCATCAAATTTCACTGATATTGTTGTGACTTCATACAAATTGAAGGTTCTACAGAACTTACATTATGGAGGCTGCTAATATGTTGAAGTTTTCTATAATTACTAGTTTTGGGTTTGACCAAAAACTATAGGATTATATATATTGGTCTTACTTTCTGAAAAGTCACCAAATTGAAGAATTTTCTTTGTAAATGAGAGGAAGTTGAAAGTTATTTCAAGAAGCCATTTGTGGTCAATTCACACGGATTCCATCTCAGTTCAAGGTCACGCGGCATGTGAAATTGTGACAACCAGCTACATTGAAATTGTAGCAGTCTTCGGTCTAAGAGGTCGCATCTAACCATCTAGTTAGAACTTAGAAGAAGGGTAATTAACCTATTAACTTTGTTCAAAAATAAAGATCATTCCGATCAAATCTTATTTAAGAGCATATGAAATTTCTTCTTGTTGCATTAGATTTCAAATCTTTCTGTAGAGATAATATTTGTAAAAAGTTACAACTTCATCGAACATTTGTAAGGGACAATAAGAACATAAAATTTGGAGTAAACATGTGGTCATACAAGAAAATATAAGCTTCATAATGAATATACAAAAAAATAGTTTTTTTAGTGGTATCTATATTGAAGAAATGATGGTAAAATATTATTTAAGAGGTGGTTTAAACAAAAAAAGTTACTTGAAGTCACAGATGAGAAGGGGATCGTATGGTTTAAAGACCTCTAAAAAGGGGAATTGGTTCTAGTGCTCATTAAGGGCAATGAGGACCGTAATCGAAACCATCCAAATATAATATATATGGTTCATATTTAATGTTCTTACTTTTATATTTATTTAACAATTATTTTATTTTATGTGAGTGCTTTTAATAGTTTATTTTAAGTCATTTTACATAATTCAAGTTAAGGATACGAACGAAGTTTTGTTTCAACTTATGTAAAAGTGTTTTTTTATGCAACCCCTTAAATTTTAGTTTTTCAAAAAGCGTTTTTTATTTGAAAATTATTTGTTGAAAATTTTAAACTTGAAGCATTGACAATATATTCCCTTAAATTGTTGAAGCCTAAAGTTCTGCTAATAAGGAAGTGAGGGCGAAGAAGGGAGACGCTGCCGGAGGAGGGTTGCTTTTTTAGGATCGGATTGACGGCGAAGAATGTGACCTTTTTTTCAATTTTTTTGCCAGATACACATTAGCCGAATTGGAAGACCAGTTACAGTTTTTAATTATATTTTTTGCCATGCAAGATAATCATTTGATGACTTAGAATGTATATCAAAAGGATCAAATTATTAAAGGGTTAAACGGAAAATTTGCTTAAGAAGCATCCATGAAGTTATGGTAGGTGTCCGGAAGTTTTTTTAAGTAATGTTACCCGGAAGTTGTAAAAACGGTGTAATGTCATCCTAGTCATTAGTTTGATTGTTAAAAGGGTTTTGTTTGACTAATGAAACACGTGACAGTTTATTATTGGTCACCGAGAAAAACATGTTCTCTCTCTCTTTTGATTTTATGACTAGACACCCCAAGAGGCAAGTTTTAATGTGGATCTTCATCTTCTTCAAGATTCCATTTATGGATTCGTGAGCGACAAAACAAGGGTATTATCCATCCATTTTAATGTGGAAAAACTGTTATTTTTCTTTAAAACAAAGAACATCAGGGCCAGGGCGCCTCTCTGCATTCCATTCTCTTTCACTCGCCTGTACCATCTTTCACCTACTCCCGTACTTTGCTTCACTTGCTTGCTCGCTTCTTTTTTCAACGTTTCTTCCACTGAACAAACCCGTGATCCATGGCTTCTGATGAGACCGCGAAGTTCCATTCATCCTTGCCGGATGAAGACTTCGATTATTGGAACCCCATCACCATAACATGTCAAGGCTTTCAGTTTGTACAAGCAGCTCTTTGTGCGGCGTTGATGACTACGACGGCAACGAGGTCGATGATGCCATGGCCATGTACATGTCCCGCTTATCCATAGAAAGTTTCGAAGAAGGCAACGTGAGGTAACCCACTTCCGGGAGCATCTGCCATGTGAGGGAGAGAAGTGCTAGGAGAGAGGAGGAGAGAGAGACCAATAATAAACTGTAATGTATTTTCATTAGTCAAATAAAACCTTTTTAATAGTCAAGTGACATTGCACTTTTTTATCACGGCAACATTATCCTTTAAAAACTTCCGGACACCAAGTATAAGTTCGTGGATACTTCCAAAACAAATTTGCCAATTAACCCATTATTAAATATGGAAACTCTAGGGACTGAGTCATAAACGAGGCAAAAATTTAAGAATTGAGTTTAACCGAGTTATAGTTGAGAGATTAAGTTCTAAATAAGACAAAACTTGAGGGACTAATAGAATAGTTTTCCCTATTTCTTAAATATTATCATTTAATTATAAACTTACATGAAAAAATATGACACATGATCATATATGATTGGAAATCTAGATATAATGATTATAAGAAACTTGACATTAATTATAAATTCTAATACTAAATTCTTTTAAAATATTAATTAGTTACTTCAACTTATTAACTTTAGATTCATGCTTTTGAAAGAGCACAAATAATGTTATTGGATACCCAACGTTTTTGTTTTGAATGAAATATAAATTATGAGAGAAATTGTGCTATTCGTATGGGTTTTTTTAAAATAAATAAGGATTTATATTTTTTTTGGTGACAAAATAAGGATTTATATTGATTATTTGCGAAACAGCAAGGAAGTTCATTTAAAATTTCATTCCTGCGTAAATATAGAAATTTTCTGAAAACGATAGTTGTATTTATACTGTTATTATATTTCTAAGAATTTACCAAAAAACTTTCACAACCAACCTGCATGTAAATTGAGATGAAGAATTTATACACAAAGAGATACTTATATTAACTGTTATCAAGAACGTAACACACATATAAAATACTAATTGTATGGTAATAAATTTAAACAAAAATAAAAAGAAAGAGTGCTTATATATTTGAATTACCTTAATTACGACTTTATTCAGTTGTCCTGCCGGTTGTTGTTTCTGGGTGGTGGTCGAGCAACAGTAGCTTTTCCAACTTCATTATTCTTTTTATTTTCACTTTGAGAATTACTCTGAGAAGTATTATTTCCATATCCAATATTATTTCCACCGTTCTTGTTCTTATCTGAATTCCCTTTTAGATAATTGTATGCATTTTTTTAACCAAAAATTGTTTATGGTAGCAAATGCTCTTTTGGTAAAGGAAAAAATGTATTTTTAAACTTTCAGCCATTATGAGATAATACAATTTTTCTTGTATTCTGTTCTTGACAATAGGAAAATAAGGTAATTAATTAATTAGACAAAAAGGCATCTCTAAAATCGAATACCTCAATACAGAGGCTTAATATAAGCAAAAAGTGTTTATATTACCTTCGACCAGAGTGAGCTAAATTTTTTGAGAAATTAAAAAAAGTTAAATAAATATTTAAAAGTATTCATTCATGTATATTATTGAGTTATATATTAGTTTGAGTCAAGTAAATTAGTTTGGATGAAAACATTAAATTTAAATACTTTAAAGTAATATATTTAATTTTCTTAAACTTCTAAAAAGAATTAAACTGAACCTTACATTAATCGTGGAAATTATTTTTTACATTTCACTTATTTTTTTTCATGTAGTTATCTAGAACCAATACTATTAGGTCCAGTAATTGGTACTCTGTTTTAAAAAAATGTTTTTTAATTTACCCAACTTTAAATTTAACATCATGAGTTTAAGTACCGATAACTCCTATCCATTGAGGTAATTTCAATATCTCTATTTAGTTCACTGGATTTGATATGAAATTAAGAATATTCGATATCTTGATTTATCTTTTCTATATTTTAAAGGATTTTTACTGTCTTTTTCTTTATATTATAAATGGACAAAAAGCCAAAAGAATTAAACAAATGAAAGTTCATATATATATTTATATAATATGTATATGAGTTTATATATGATATATATATACTCATATACATATTATATAAATATATATCCATAAGACCTATTACATATCATTCCATTTTTATTGACAATACTGGTAGAGATTCAACAAGTACACAGCTGCAAACAACAAATTCTGATGAGATAATGGATCACTACAAGCTTTTCTTAAAAAAAAGAAGCTGCAATAATCCCACTTATTTAGAGAAAGTCAACATATAAATGAAAAAACATAGTTTAAAAACAAAATAAATGTTCCACTAAACTTTGTCCTTCCATTAGTCGCCCGCGCGCGCGCACATATGCAGATGAACTATACATATCATGATGAAGATGAATTACCAGTAGTAATCATTTCAATTATTGCCCTGCTTTCTGGGTTTAGTTCGAGCACCACCAATAGCTTTTCCAACAGTATTGCTTTCCTTTGGATTTGAACCATTTGGAGGATGACTCTGAGAAGAACTCTGTTGCCTTCCAGACCCAATGCTATTTCCAACAATATTCTTTTTCTCAGCGTCCATCTTGATAAAAAAAAAACCACCAACAACTCTAATATATTTTGATTTTTGCTTTCTTCAATATTGCCTCTCAATCTTCTCGTGTTTTTGCCTCCAGTTTGAGACGAGTATTTATACATATAGAACCATAGGCTTTTCTGCTGATGTGGTGAAAAGTACATTGATATTTTCATGGAAGAATAGATGAAAATTTTCTGAAAATGTCTCCCATTTTCTTTCAAATACTGTGTTGACGTTTTCTACAATTGTTTTTATAGTATGTTAATATTGCTTGTCGTATTTGGTTTGAGTAAAATTTGTTGACTATATTCATGAAAAGGATACATAAAGGAGTGATTTTCCAGGAAATGCGTTCGGGTTTTCCCTTCTACTTGACCATATTCATTAAAATTGAAATTTGATGAAAAGATAAGAATGCCATTGAGCTAAAAGGAAAAGGAAAATACTATTTCTGATTGGTTATCCCTCAAACCTGAGTTATAAATTGCTAAAATGAAATTGTGATTAGATTTGGCGAGGGGAATCCCATTCTTTTCAAGCACAAGGGTAGTTATTTTCATACATGGAAATCTCTAATTTTTGACTAATTATTCCTTATACTCAAGTTGCAATTCGTTACTGGTTGATATCATAGAAGATGGCTTTCTTTTCAGCTCAGGGGCATCCCTTTTATTAAATTTCAATATCCCTAATTACTTCACTTGGTCTGATTTGAAATTAAGAATATTGATTACCCTGATTTATCTTTCCTATATTTTAAAGGATTTCTACTGTCTTTTACCTATATTATATGTGGACAAAAAGCCAAAAGAATTAAATAAATAAACACGTAAAGGCTCATATACATATTATATATATCCATAAGACATATTGCATATCATTCCATTTTATTGGCAATACAAATGGCAGATATTCAACAAGTACACAGCTGCAAACAACAAATTCTGATGAGATGATGGATTATTACAAGCTTCTCTTAAAAAAAGAAGCTGCAATAAGCCCCCTTATTTAGAGAAAGTCGACATATAATTAAAAAAACACATTAGTTTAAAAACAAAGCAAATTTTCCACTAAACTTTGTCCTTGCATTAGTTGCTAGCACATGTGTGTGTGTGTGTGTGTCCCGCCTGCATGAACCTACATATAAATCATGATGAAGAATTAACACACAGAGATATAGTATGTATAATTATAACTAACAAGAACCTAACTGCAAAAAGTAAAAACGAAACGGAAGACTTTGAATTACCAGTAGTAATCATTTCAATTATTGCCTTGCTTTTCCTCCTTTTTGGGTTTAGTTCGACCACCACCGATAGATTTTCCAACAGTATTACTTCCCTTTTGTTTTGAACCATTTGAGGGATTACTCGGCGGAGAACTCGGCTTCCTACCATACCCACTGCTTTTTCCAACACTATTATTTTTCTCAGCATCCATCCTGATAAAAAAAACCAACAACAACTCCGATATATTTTGATTTTTGCTTTCTTTAATATTGTCTCTCAATCTTCTCGTGTTTTTGCCTCCAGTTTGAGACGGGTATTTATACATATAGAACCATAGGCTTCTGCTTATGTGGTGGAAAGTAAATTGATAATTTCATGGAATAATAGATGAAAATTTTCTGAAAATGTCTCCCATTTTCTTTCAAATATTGGGCTGACGTTTTCTACAATTTTTTAACAGTATGTTAATATTGCTTGTCGTATATGGTTTGGGTACAATTTGTTGACTATATTCATTAAAGGAAACATAAAGGGGTGATTTTCCAGAAAATGCATTTGGGTTTTCTCTTCTTCTTGACTATATTCATTAAATTTACTACCGATTCCTAATCTGAACGGGAGAACTTAATCAATTCGATTGAAATACCATCAAATTTCACTGACATTGTTGTGACTTCATACAAATTGAAGGTTCTACAGAACTTACATTATGGAGGCTGCTAATATGTTGAAGTTTTCTATAATTTATGTTTTTTATTATAATTACTAGTTGTGGGTTTGACCCAAAAATATAGGATTATATATATATTGGTCTTATTTTCTGAAAAGTCACCAAATTGAAGAATTTTCTTTGTAAATGAGAGGAAGTTTTAAGCTATTTCAAGAATGGTCAATTCGCACGTATTCTGTCTCAGTTCAAGGTCACGCGGCTTGTGAAATTGTGATAACTAGCTATATTGAAATTGTAGCAGTCTTCGGTCTAAGAGGTCGCATCTAACCATCTAGTTAGAAATTAGAAGGGTAATTAACCTATATTAACTTTGTTCAAAATGAAAGATCATTCCGATCAAATCTTATTTAAGAGCATATGAAATTGATAAATCACAATTTTATATATATTTATCCTCTTTATTTAGTCTTTTTAGTGATAAATTATGGCTAATTGAGCTTGTTTGGATTATATTTTATTTTATTAGCCATTTTACACTTAATGAAAATTAATTGAGAAAATCTTAAAAATTTATGATTAAATATTCATTTAATATTTTTTGCACAAAGGACCATTGATTATTTTCTTATCTTGTGCAGATTTGAAGAGATAAATTGAAGATTGCTATACGTAGATTATTTGGGCTGAAATTGATTAAATTTATTATCATGATATTTTCTCTTGGGTAAAAATATTAATATTTTTTGGGGAAGTTAAGAGTAGTTTAACTATTTATTTTATTTTATATTGTAGTGGAGACTCTGGCAAATGGATTTGACCAAGTCCTACGCATCAGTTTGCAAATGGAATTTCTGAGAAAAAAGCAACGCACAAAGAAAGAAAAAAAGCAATCAGAGCATGAAATAGAATAAAAAAAAAGAGAAAAGCGAAGTGCAAAGAAAAAAAGGAACGTGGGGCAGCGGACGCGGAGGAAAGAAACAGAACGCGCAAGGGCAGAAAAAAAACGGACGCTGTGAACAGTTACAGCAGGCAGAAAAACAGAACGAACAGCAAAAGGAACGCAGAGCAGAACGCCGAGGCGAAAAAAACGCAGGAACAGCGAACAGAACAGCGGACGCATAGCGCGAGAACGGAGCACGCAGAGACAGGCGATCGCTGAGCACGCAGAGACTTCATCCTTCTTCTTAGTTTTCAGCAGCGTTCTTTTGGTCTCATGATCAGTAAAGTTGTGATTTTATCCTCTGCCATGAGTTTCTAATTCCATCTGTAATTAACTATTAGTTTGAACCTCAGGTTTGTGATGAGAGTCCAAAACTTGTAATGGAACTCTTTTGGTTGAGATTCTTATTTAATTTCCCTTTCTTTTGACTCTCTTTTACATAAATCTCTATGTGCTTATTGTATATTCAGATTTGAATATAACCTATGGATTGTTATTTGAGGATTTGCGTTGAAAATTTATGGTTGTAGATTTACAACTTGAATTAGTAGGCTTTTGAAATTTCAGATTTGAAGTTCCAACAATTCCTCTTTGTTAAAGTTTAATTTGTGCAAGTTTATATTTTCCAGATTTGGAATATATTTACTCTGCTACTTTTCTTGAAATATTGAGATGTCATAAACTTTTAGATCGATTGATTGAAAGTTTGAGGGGGAAATTAAAGGAGAAGATCGATTGATTTTCTTTGCCTTTTTAAAATTTAGGATTACTTGTGGCTTAAGTTTAAATTAAAGTTTAACTGAGATGTCATTGAACTTTGATGTAAACAAGAGCATAAAACTTGAATGATAATTCAAGGACTTGAGTTAGGAATTTTTGGAAAGAATCTCAATCAAAGGAATTCAATTTTCTATATGGACAAGGACCATTACATCCTACGGGAAAAACTTGTAGTTAATTGCATTGCCATTATAAATTCTTACCTTTTGTTAATTTGCTTTGTTTACTAGCTATTAGATTCTTTTACCTTTAGTTATAAACCCCCCTTAAGTGTTTTTGAGTGATTTGTTTGTAATTGAAGTTCTTAATTTGAGTGATTATCACATTAGTTCATTGGGAGACGACCTAGGTTGCGCTTTACTGCAGAATCTAGTTTTATATTATTTTGACGCTATTCGACAGTGGTGTCAAAATTTGGCGCCGTTGCGGGGGGACCAATTGATTTTAGTCATTTAAGTTTGAATTTCAATTATTAGTTAGATTTGGTTTTTTTTATTTTTTGTGTAATTTTCGTTTTTATTTTCTTAATAAA
>JANTPZ010141795.1:0-10723 GCA_025593235.1 Vachellia pachyceras | reverse complement strand
CCAATTTTTCATTTGATATAGAAGAGTTAAAATCATGCTTTCCCATGCATGAATGAGAGTTTGGAAACAAGAATCAAGTGGTATAAGTGTTGGAAGTTGAAAAATCCATATTTTTGAATATGTGTGCACTGTTTCGGTCTGTGCTGGAAACTGAGGAAGATGAATTATTTTGATGATTTTGATGCTTCCAATGGCTTTAAAATGAGTTTTTGTGTAGGGTAAAAGTGAGCCCAAGTTTATGGAAGCATTAGAAAATTATAGAGACAAGTTTAGGGTCTTAAGGTTCCTAAAGTTCAAGAGATAGTATCAAGGAGTTTTTCCTTGGTTTTTATGTTGGAAATGGCTTGAGATTAATGGCCATAATGTTGTTGATTATGTAGGCAAGTGTTTGTTGCAAGAGGATGAATTTCTAAGTGATCAAGAAAGCTTGCAAGTTAAAGGAAAGTTAAAAAGTAAAGGTAGCAAGACCTTCTAACCCTAAGCTTAATTGCTTTGAAAATGTGTATGAATTATGCATGACTTGTATTGAAAATTTGTGATGATTGAAAGTGTGAATATGTGCATTTGTATGCTATGGCCATATGCATTTCATTGTTACATGTTGCACTTTTATGAATTCACACTTATATTGAAAGTTGTCATGCAATTTTATAACGTGTGTTAGAAAGTTTTGCTACTGGGATTTCCAAAAATCTCACCCTCCCCCACTAACCATTTTTAGGTGGAAGCACACTCAAGGGTAAGGAGCAAGTACCTAATGCTTGAAGCAAAGTTTGTGTGCATTAATATGGATTGTGTTGTAAACTATATGTTATGCTTTATAATTGTAATGTGATATGTAATGTAACTTGGGAATGTATCATGGAGTTATGATAATAGTGTATGCTTTAATAATGCCTAATTACATAGGTTAATATGGTTATGTAAGGTTTAGAAATCAAAATGATAAGTTATGAAGTTAAGTAGGATAAGAATTTGGCCAAGTGCTGGAAGTAAAGTTGGTCATTTGCCCTACTTTATCCTATCGAGAAACAGGGTAAATGAACTCTAATTGAGCTGAACTTTTGTGGGAAAATATTTCACATTACAATATTTAAAACAAGCCCAAGATCACTGGAATTGAAGTTTAGTACAGAGAGTTATGACTGTCCAAAGTTGGCGAAAAATCACAGAAAAACCTGGGAAAATGAAAAATTACCATATGAACAGTGATTTTTCTTGAATTAAACTGAACCAACTGGACAAGTTTCTGTACAAATGAGTATTTTTCCCTCATAGAGCAATTTGTAAGCTTCAAATAGAAGTTGGAACCACTCAATTTCGATTTTTCTATAATTAGTTATGAATTTTCAAAGTTGGGCTTAAAAACTATTAATAGTAACTTTCTTAAAAATGAAAGTTTTCAATTAAGTCCCTTTTGACAATTTGAGTTACTTAAGGCCATGAATTGGTTCTAAATCATGATAATGGAAGCTAAGAGGGATAAAGAAGAGGTGTTACAATTAGCTTATCTCATATGTAATCATGTCACAATACCCTTTGACCTGTGATCATCATGGATTCCTACATGAGAGTAATTAAGCTTTGATCTAGTCAAAAGTCACCTTTGACCGGGTGATGATAAATGCTATGATCAGACTTAGGGATCTTTCATGCAAAGGAATGTAAATGATTGGGATTTGTCCCTCACATTAGTTGAGAGATATTACTGGGCCCCTCGATGAGTCAATATGAGAAATGTATGGCCATACTGTAACAAAAAGGGGTTTTTCGTTTATGAGATCAGACTACCCAAGGATCAAGAAAGTAATGGTCAGGAATATGAGGATGACATCATCCATGCCTCATCCTTGACCGAGATATCATGTGACAAAAAGAACGTGATGTGGGTACATAAAAGGTTGTGTCATGTTACCGATCCTCATGTGATTTGGGTAGTCGCAATGTCTTGTTAGAGGCCACTTACAACTTGTGGGCTAGTACTGAATTTAGCCCACTACCAACTTCACATTGGCCTACAGGGTTGCACGCAAGAACATCCCAACATGTGAAATTTTAAGGTTAATTTGAATTATATATATATAATTTCGAAATGACAACAATATTATATGTTAGTTTCAATATTTAATTTATTTGATAAATTAAATAACTAACATTAATATTCAGATTTAATTTATAAAGGAAAATTAAATTCATTGACTCATTATTGGATTAATTATATGGATATGATTTGATCAAATCAAATTAATCCAAATTACAATTGCAAAATTCGAATTTCATGTTTTGAATTTCAAATTTCGAATTTCAAGATTAATAAAGATTAATCTTGAATATCTTTGAATTTGAGATTTCAAGATTAATAAAGATTGATCTTGTATATCCTTTTTGAAATTCGAATTTCAAGATTAATAAAGATTGATCTTGAATATCTTTTGAGATCTTTATTCAAATTTTAAAGATTAATAAAAGATTAATCGTAAATTATGATGCTCTCCATGAGTTCTATAAATATGAGGACTCATGAGCAAAAGAGGCACGCAATTTGAATCTAATTGTGAGCCACATAAACCCTAGAGAGAGTGAGACTTAAGAAGCGCTAGCACGCTGCGATTGTTGGAAACTCGTGGATATCGGTAGAGGGAGACGATTAGAAATGTCAGCTCCTTGTGATCGAAACCAAAAATGCGGAAGGTCGTGGAACTTGAAGAGATCCAAACGCAAGGGACGCTTCGAATTCCAAATGCAAAAGGTATTGCTCTATCTCCTCGGTCTAAACGCCTTTGACATATCTATACAGGGATTAGAAAATTTTAATTTTTAATCTTTTCTTTCGCTGCTTGTACGTCCTAATCCCAACACAAACAACTTACATGACAGTCAAATGTAATGTGAATGTAGACGTTAGAGAATTTGTTACCTTAAAGCTTTAACTTTCCAATGTGCTCTTGAAGTGGCTTCCACTAGCACTTTGGCTCTTTTCTTGGCAACTCACACTCCTACACATGTCATAGGTGCTAACAATCAATAACTTGACATTACTTATTGCATTATAACATTTTGTACTCTCAACCTCAACCTTAACTTCTAACTTGGCTATTTATGTTTTTAGTGCTTCCAAAATTGTGCTTTTACTTCTACCCTACACAATTTTACATTTAAATTCCAATGGAATTAGTAAAATACTTAGAAACACACTCTTCCCTCTTGAACCTCAGCTACACGAAATTTATCAAAGGTAGGTGGAAATGGAATTTTACAAGGTTTTTTTGTACATGCATTCATAATTCCACTCATACACAATTTTTCACTCATTTACTAACATCAAAATATGAAATTAATATGCCTTCTCAATTTCGTTCAGCCACGGGGGTAGGGTTCAATGTCAAAATCTCATAACAACCTAAAATCAACTTAAACTTAATGGCAACATGATACAAAACATGCATAGTGTTGATTTGTACTACTTATTACTTGTGATTCTTACTTTTCTTAATTTCTCTCAAAAAACCACCATCATAAAAAAAGACCACTCAACCATTCATCAAGAAATCTACACTAATTAAATGGAAGAGTAGAGGTTATAGATGAATTATATAGGAAGAATCAAGCTTGAAACATTTAATTACCTTAAGATTTTGGTTGTTCCTTCTTCCTCCTTGCTCTTCTCTTCTCCACCATGCTCTCTCTCCTTTTCCTTCTGGTTTGCATGAATATGAGTAGAAATGGGAGGCTTCAAGACTACCATGTGACTTTAAGTGATTGCAGGTCCCACTTATAATGTAAGAGCAATTTTACACTGATAAAATCTCCCGTCTAGCTAAATATCATCTCCTTTTTCTTCATCTTTTAATAAGAAGATGAGAAGTGTCTCGTCACTACCCCACAATATTCTTTTTCCCAAAATACTTTTACTTTATCTGATTTTCTGTTATCGAAAATGTTTTCCGGGAATTTTCTGATCACTAAGGCCATGTCACACCCTTAAAAATTCCCATTATTCATAAGCTCATTATGATATTTTTCTTTTATGCAAAACACATTCTAGAAATGCCTTCAATTATATTTCTTCTGAAAACCCTGATCTGGCAATTTCGGTTTTTCATACCGCCATTCCGGCAAATTGTCTATAACTTTCTTTTGAAAACAATTTTATAAATTAGGGCACTCCATAAAATAGTTTTAGCCACTTTAACATTATATTTATGAGACATCTAGATTATTTAAATAATATTTGCTTAAAAACTGATTTAATAACCAAAATATTAATTACCGTAAAAATTTTCCACGAATGGTATTTTTCTCCATTTAACCTTAGCTGAGCCTTAATTACTGATCAGTGATATTTTTCTCTATCTTTTAATGCCCAGGGTCATTTTCTAGTACTTTGGTAAAAATGCCCTTAACCTTTTTCAAAATGACCATCATGTCCTTAACTTTTCGAAGATGACCATTTTCCCTTACATTCTCCACATTCACTCTCCAGATCCTTTATTACTCTGTAGCCCCTCGTTTGACCCTTATCCTCGGTTACAGAAAATTGAAAATGTTACAATAATGACCTTATTTTATCTTTATTTCTACGTAGATGACCGACCATGGGCATTTAGGATAATCACTATGAGCTCTGTTTGGTAAGCCTGTTGGCACAATGGGTGCGCTTACCGAGACACTTTTGCTCTCACATAAACTACCTCGGAATCTGTGTCCGTTCTCCCAACGGGCCATCTAAACGGAGCCATGATCTATCCAAAGGAAGTTTATCATAAGAAACATGCAAAAATTATGATAATGAAAATGAATGATTTATGAATTAAATATTCAAAACACAATGATTGACCTTAATGCACAATTTCCCACAGAGACAGAATTCCTAGAGTATCGAACATGCAATAAATGTTCATCAATGAAGCTTGATCACACTACATGGCCCACCAAAGGTGGTTGTTGATAAGTATTAAAGCACCTTTATCCACTCGCCATCTTAACTTTTGAATCATCAATGGGCCATTTTCAGCTAGGCCTTTCCAAATTCAAGATAAATTGTAAGGGTCCTTGATGATACTAGGGGTATTAAGGTCAATATATTTATCCTTAAGTGTTGTGGCTAAAAGAGATTGAGACTTAGATGATGTAATTCACTATATAGTTGAAAGAGCCTAATTGACGAAATTTGTTGTGACTAAAATCTAGGATGGATTGACAAGCTTTGTTGGTTCCAGCCTAAACTACTCTCTATCTATAAGGAAAAAAAATTGTCCAAAACATAGTAATGTTACACGAGTATTCTAGAGATCATATAACAAATGATATAATTAAGTTATTTACATTCTTTAATTTTTTAAATTAGTTAAATGAGTTTTTTATTAAGTACCAAACGTAGTGTGTGTGTATACACTATTTTAAGCTTTTCAACATTGCAAGGTTATAAATTTTCATTCTTATTGAAATTAGGCTGAGAAAATAAAGTCTCATCTTGCTGTATTATTCTTGTCGTGGTACCTTACAATTAATAATAAAGAAAAAGAGAAGGAGGCGTTAGGATTATGAGATATACCCAATCTAAGATTTTGATCGATCGAATCTGATTATGGGGTGTTTGGAAAAGCTTCTAAACACTCCAAACACATGTTCAATAGTGTTTTTAGGCAAAACAAGATAATTATCTTCACACAATTTCCTCGTAACTAGTAAATCACTTCTCCACTGTTATCTCAAACGGGCCCTATGTGTAATATCCATAATTTTTCTACTAACTGAAATAAATGCTAATCTAGTAGTTATGCAATGAAATGGAACTTAGAGATAGATAATTTATGAAGAGAGAAAGGTTATGGGCCGGAAGTCGCAAAGTCAGATCTGGCCTAGTGGATGGAATTCCGTAGGAACTCCAAAGTTAAGTGTGCTCATCCTGGAGTAATGTGAGTGTGGGTGACCTTCTGGGAAGGACCCATATGTCATTTAAGAAAAAGACCAAGGACATAAAGGTCTTTAAGTGTTTTGTAAGGGTAAAATGGGAATTTTGGAAAATTAGAGAAAGTAAGGGTAAAATGGTAAATATGAGAAAATGGAAGGGCATTTTGGTCATTTGATAAAGTCAAAGTCAAAAGTCAACTGTTGAAAAAAAATTTCAGATGCCCAATAGACAGAGCTCGACTCACTGATCACAACCGTGATTCACGGATTTTCCAGATTCGGATTGGATTTCTCTGTCTATATAATTTTGGAGGGCATAAAGGGGAAAAATAATTATTTAAGGTACCAGGAGTTCCCAAAGATCAGAGACCAGAATATGGAAAAATTCAGTGAATTTTATAGTATTTAATAAAATTATTGCCCAGTATACGATTAAGGCGAATTTTCCCGAAAATCCCTGAAATATAATTTATTTCAAAAATTAATTTTGGACAATCTAGAGGGCATTTTAGGAAAAGAAAAAGGGATAGAGTATCAGTGAAAAATGTAGAAATTTTTAAAGCCCTAAAAGTATTTTGCCCTCCGATTGCATGTTTTCAGGGGTTTTGGACCGATAAAATAACCATGTTAATTTTTGATGAGATCAAGGGGTATTTTGGGGATAATAATTTTACCATATTCAAGAGGAAAATATGGAGATTAAATGAGGAAGAAAACATCTCCAGAAAAGTAGAAAAAAGATTTACCGGAATAAAGTTATGTTTATCGGTAACAGTAACCGAAAGGGATCTAGTTTGGTTAGCCAAACCAGATTTTATCCCCTTAGTTACAACAATTATGACAACTTTTAATGAGCCAATAAGAGCTAAGCAAATGGCTCATATGTGGTGCAATCTAAGCCCTTGGATTTAATTGAAAAATCAAGAATTAATCTTAACCCTTCATCTTTTATTAAGAGATTTTTAAAAGCCTTCTTCCCTCCATTTCCATCCCATTTGGCCGACTCATTTCAGCTGCAAAAGAGAAGAGAGAAGACGCCATTTTCTCTTGGAGAAGGAGGAGAAAAGCTCCCAAAAATCAAAGTTAAAGGATGGAAACACCTAAAACTATACATGATTCTCTTCCTTGTGAGCTCTTCTACAACTTCCATGGATTAGAATTTTGATTTGGTATCTCTTTCTCAAGTTTCATGGTTAGGGTTCTTGAGAGGAAAAGTTAGAAAGAGAGGGATTTAGTGCTCTTGATTGGTTGCAAAAGTCTCCTTGTGATGTAAGGAGCATGTTGGTATATATATTGTTGTTGTTTGGGTTTTGTTTTTGAATTTTGAAAATTTGGGATGATGAACTTTTAAGAGGAGATGCTGCCCAAATTTTTACTTGATATGGGAGAGTTAAATCCAAGCTATACCATCCATGAATATGAGTTTGAGATCAAGAATATGATGGTATAAATGTTAGAAGTTGGAAAAATCATGTTGATGGTATTTATGGGGATGTCTCGGCCAGGTCTGGATTTTGGGGAAGGAGTGTTCTTTTGATGATTTTGATGCTTCCTAATGGGTTCAAAATGAGTTTTTTTGTAGGGTAAAAGTGACCACAAGTTTAGGGAAGCATTAGAAAACTTTAAGGACAAGTTTAAAGTCTTAAGACTTATTAAGTTCAAGGGGATGATTAAGGGAGATTTACATTGATTTTTGCTATGGAAATGGCTTGTGTTTGATGGCCATAATGTTGTCAATTGTGTAGGCAAAAGTTTGGTGAAAGTAAATGAATTCCCAAGTGATCAAGAGAGCATCCAAGTTAGGGAGAATTAAGACCTAAAGGTAGCAAGACCATCTAACTCTAATCTAAGTTATTATGAAAATTCTTTTGAATGATGCATGACTTGATTTGAAATTTATGATGATGAAAGTGTGGATGTGTGTATGTTCATGCTATGGCCATATGCATTTATGTGTTTCATGTTGCACTTTTATTATTCCACATTCATATGAAAAGTTGTCATGCATTTTTTGAAGTATGTTAGATAGTTTTGCTATTGGGATTTTAAAAAATCTCATTCTTCACCACTAACCATTTTTAGGTGGAAGCTCATCAAAGGGTAAGGAGAAAGTGCATGATGCTTGAAGCAAGATTTGTATATGTTTATGATTATGGATTAGTGTTGTAAACTTAATGCTATTTTGATTAAAACTTGTTTTGTAATATGTAACTTAAACCTATGATTGTTTGGTTGTCATGAAGTATCCAATGTATGCTTTAAGAATACTCAAATGCATGGTTGATCATGAACAAAAGAGGCTTGAAAGTTAGTATGTTAAATTATGAAGTTAGAAAGTAGTAAGTTTGACTAATTGGTAAATGTGAAGTTGGTCAAACCTCTTACTTTGACCTATTGTGAAATAGAGAAAATGGACACCAAATGAGTTGAAATTTTCCAGAAACATAGTTCACATTACAAGCTTTAAAACAAGCCAAAGAACACTAGATTTGGAGTTTTGTACAGAAAGTTATGGCATTCCAAAGTTTGAAGAAAATCAAGAAAACCTAGGAAAATTGAAAAATTACCAATTAAACAGTACATCTTTGCGCATTAAACTGTATCAATTGGGAAAATTAATGACCCAATGAGTATTTTCCCTTATAGATAAACATATAAGCTTCAAATAGAAATTGGAACCACTCAATTTCAATTTTTCTAGAATTAGTTATGAATTTTCAAAGTTGGTCCAAAAAGCTGTGAATAGTAACTTTCAAAACTTGAAAGTTTACATTTTGATTCTTTTGGACTTTGTAAGCTATTTGAGGGTTCACTTTGGTTCCAAATCAATATAAAAGGAAGTTAAGAAGGTTAATAAGGTGTGTTACATAAAGCAAGTATAGAAAAGAGCTATAAGTCCTGAATGAGATGTAATCAGGCCAGCTAAAGAAGAAAGATAAGCTCGAGAAGTAAAGAATACTAGAAAGCTTCCAAGATTGAAGCTTAAAGACTCTTGTATAATTGCGAGCAGATAACCATGAGGCTAGTTAGATAACAAGAGACAGTGAAGTAAAAGTTTCTCTAATCTATGAAAGCACAGAAGAACCAAGGGGATTAAGAGATCTTAGAAGTCCCCTATTGGAGTGCTAAATTTTAGAAAAGAATATTATATCTTTTCAAAGCTTACTTTGAGGCTATAAGCATGAGTTAAGAAAGAAAGAAAAAGAGAAAAGCCCTTTTGATTAAGTAAACTCACCAAGTAGTGAAAGAAAAAGATATAAAGGTGAGTTAAGGACAAAGATACCAAAGTGGCAAATAGCCATAGTCAGCAAATAGTGAGGCTGATGAACGGAAATTACCAATAAAAATGAGGCAACAAGTAAGATTGCCTTAGAGATTTTATTTTTCCAAAGTAATGGTCAGTTAACAAAGATAAAAAAAACTCTAGTGAAGAGAAAAATTGGCATGATTCTAAAACAGTGATATAATGGCTAAGAAGATAAAGCCAATAGAGATGTGATAATGAGTAAGAAATTCATGTCAATAAGAGAATACGATCGTGATATTAAAGTTGGAGATCATATGTTCTTGAGGATATCTCCATTAATGAAGATCTGGTTAGTCTTCAAGGCTAAGAGAGCCTAGTTAAAGAGATATTCTAAGAATTTAAAAGTTAAGGCAATAGTTATTGTTTGGCCTTACTCCCAATTCTGAGTTAATGGTGCCATAAATTTTCTATTTCCCAGCTAAAAGGAAAGATTCTACAGCAGATAATTATAAAGGTATTTTGGTAAGAGCTAGTGCCAGAAAAGTACGTGGGGGTAATAAAAGATTAAAGTTAAAGAGATTAGAGTCAAAGACTCAGATGTGTAAATTTCGAGGACAAAATTTATTTTAAGGGGGAGAGAAATGTAATATCCAGCCTTTTTCTGTAAATTGAAATAGAGGCCAAACCGGTAGTTATGAGATAAGATAAGGCCCAGAAATAAAAGTATAGAAACAGGAGGTGTCAATGGACCAAAGAGACCCTGGTCAATTTAGTCCCAAGACTTTGAAATTACTAAGAATGTCAGTCAAGGATGTAAATGTCATTAAGTATAAAGACCAAGGGCAATATGGTCATTTGACATAAAGGGCCAAATCCATAATCAAAAGCCAAGTTAGAACCTGTAGATAGAAAGTATAGAAAAAGTAGATGTTGTTGGAACGGAAAGATTAAAGTTAACTCGGGCCTAATGGTTTGAATTCTTTTAAGAACTCCGCAGTTAAGCGGGGTGACCTCCTGGGAAGGACCCAAGGGTCATTAGATAAAAGATCAAGGGCGAAAAAGTCAAGGGCAAAATGGGAATTATGAAAAATTAGACAAAGTATGGGCATTTTGGTAGTTAAGAGAAATGTAAGGGCATTTTGGTCATTTAACAAAGTCAAAGTCAAAAAATCAAACAGTTGACCAAAATATCAAGTTAGAACCCACAAATAGAAAGTACGAAAAAAGTTGACGCTGATGGGCTGTATAACCCAAAGTCAGACCTGGCTTAGCGGGAGAAATTTTATAAGAACTCCGCAGTTAAGCGTGCTCACCCTGGTGTAGTGTAAGGATGGGTGACCTTCTGGGAAGGACCCAGATGTCATTAAACGAAAAGATCAAGGGCAAAAAAGTAAAGGGCAAAATGGGAATTATGAAAGATTAGAGAAAATAAGGGCATTTTGGTAATTAAGAGAAAAGTAAGGGCATTTTGGTCATTTGACAAAGTCAAAGTCAAAAATTCAACTGTTGACCAAAATATCAGAAAAATTCACAGATGCCCAAAAGATAGAGCAGAACTCACTG
>JANTPZ010141793.1:0-11267 GCA_025593235.1 Vachellia pachyceras | reverse complement strand
TTTCCCCCCTTTTCCGCTTCCCCTTCCCTACCTTTTTCCGCCTTTTTCATCCCCCTCTCTCACTTCAAGTCTCACGCTTTCTGAAATTTTCCTGCTTAATTAACTCTCTCCCCCCCTCTCTCACCGCCATCACCGTAAGTTCGTATTTTCCATTTCTCTTTTTTCTTTTACTTCCCCTTCTTTTTCCTGTCTGCTTGTGGGTGAATGAAATTTCTGGTGCTGTGTGCGTATCCTATGACATGAATTATGAGATGAATTCTCACTGTTTTCTTTTGCTCACCTTGTCCGCCGTGGACATGCCTCCATGACAAGAGGTTCGATCGCCTCTCTGTCATGCACTAACCATATTGGTGTGTTTCTAGTTTTATCTCCAATCCAAAATAGCTATACTTTTTTATAAATTAAATTAAATCACGCTTAAACTTTTTAAATATCCCAATTTCTTTTGTGATGTAGACAATTTTTATTGACAAAAAAATAAATTAGTATGGCTGAACAACAAAAACGTTTCAAGAATAGATTTACATAATGCATATTTAAATTAGTGATAAAAATTATTTTTTAACTAGGAAATAAATATGTAAAAGGGATTAACAATAAAAACTACCCCTAACCACATGACATTTTTAACCTATTTTTAAAAATTTCTACAGCATTATAAATGCCTGCGTATTCCCTAACCAATCAACATTATTATTTTGTTGCTTTAATGGTTGTGTCATTTTCATACCATTTAAAAAACTTTAAATGTATTTATGCATCTAAAACATGTTTATAGAGTGCTAGATGCCAATGGCAAGATACTTGATGATGAGTATATTTGCAATTTAACCATCTGTGTTATGGTTGAATGAATAGTCATTTCTTTGGGTGTGAAGAACCAAGTTAAACACTCGTTTTTTTTTTGGGAATGGGAAAAAAGAAAAATTAAATCTTTTTTTAAGAAACAGCTGGAAATTTTCGTTGCGGGAGAAGCTTTTAGGATTGTTTATATCAATTGGGTAGAAACTTGAGAAGTATAAAGCTTTCAGAGATACTCATGGGTGACTTGCAAAACTGATAACCCATTGAACAATTTTGGTGTTGAGTTCAGAAGTTTTGATCAGACTTGTTCATGTTACATAATACATATGCCATAAAGTCGACAATAATGATTTCACCTAAAAGGGACGACAGTAATGATACGTGCATGAGATGAAACAACATGATGCAGCAGATTCGTTCGGGGGATTCTGAACAACAAAAAACAAAGAAAGAAAGATATGCAATTTTATGAAGAATATAATTTTTTGAGAAAAATAAATAGGGGTGGTAGGCTTGGAAGTTGAACGAGGGTAAGTGGGAGCAGTGTGGAAAAGATAGGTAGCGTGCCTGCCATGTCCTGCTTTGCTTCTTCCTACTTGCTACCATCCGCACCTGCTTCTCCTCATCTACCATCCTCTTCTTTTTTTAACCATGACTCCTATTCATAGTAGAGCTCATTTCACTTGTTCACTTATGCCTGATTTGATATGGTAGAATTCAAGGTGAATTCCATCGTAAATGCATGTTTGATACAAAGATTTGTAATTCAATGTGGAATTCAAATAGCCTCAATTCCACCTAAATCAACTACATCTCAAAAGCAAAGATTTGCAATTCACCTCCCAAATTCCATCCTTAACCCCACATCCCCAAAGAAATAATCAAAACCCACAACCACTATCGACGGCTTTCTTCCTCACCCACGGCAACCGTCAGCGACCTTCAGCAACCCACGGCCATGGCAACATCAGATGGTGACCTTAAGCTTCTTCGATTTCATCTTCTTCCTTCATCAGATCGATGTCGAGTACCCAGCAAAGATGACCTCCAGCACATAGCCCATTGTTGGCAAGCACTTACCCTGCAACCTCCTTCGACCTTCAATGAAGCTAGAATGAAGACGAAGATGGCAGCACTGTAGCGAGGATGAAGATGAAGGTGAAGCGAGGATGAAACAATTCCAGTGAAGGCACTGGAGAGGTGAGGACGAAGCAAGGATGAACCAATTCCGACGACCTTCAATGGAGGTTTTTTATTAGTTTTTTTATTTTTAAATATAAAAGGATATTTTCATCTTTTATATAAAAATTAGATTACATTCTATGATATACCAAACATACTTGTAAAATGTATATCCATCTCTCTATTTCCATCAAAATCAATTCCAGTATACCAAACAGGCCCTTGGTATGTTATAAATTACGTCAGAAATAAAACTTCTAGGGTTTGTTTGGATAGTCCTTTGGAAGAACGGACACAGATTCCGAGGTAAATATGTGAGAGGAATTTTGTCTCGGTAAGCCAGGAATGGCTTTTGGGGAGGCAAAGGGCCTCCCCAAACAAGCCTATTTATGTTTTGAAATTCGAGAATGATTTTATATAAATCGATATAAGTATATGAGTGAAGTTATGTCTTGACTTATGTATGACATGATTTAAACGTATAAATCAAGCAAACACTCTACCACTAATTGAAATAGGCTCCTGGTGTTATTCCATCAATGACCTTGTAATATATTAGTAGGTAGTGTGATTTCTTTTATATGAATAAAAAATGGCATATTCCATCATGTTTCTAATTGGGGAAGTTACACACAAGTTCAAAGGAATAGTTAAAAAAAATCAACATCAAATCCCTAGAAATTATGGAATTGAGTTTGGGTCTCGTAGAATCTGAGTTAGATTTATTCAAAATATGAAAAGATATCATTGCTTGTTCTTATCCACACCTTTCCCTCTTATATTTTAATTCAAATAATCATGAGTAATGAGATCTGTTTATATTTACAATTAATCCAATCCATATTTTATGAGGCTCTAACTCAATTTCATGATTTATGATTTATCGTATGGTGATTTTTTTTTATTCTTTAGAACTCGTGTAATTTCCCCTTTCTAATTCCAATATGGTATTGTCTACCCTTCACTTTAAATAAAAATCATTTTAAGGGATGCGATTGGCACTATTCGGCTACAAGCCCAACAATTTATTATCACCCTTCAACCTTGTTTTATTTATATGCCCGTGCCCATGATCATAGAGATCCGGCCCGTCAGGATGAGGTCATCAGTGGGCCGGGTCAGGTCTGGGTCTTTACCCTTTTCGATCCTGAACTGTGGTCTGTTTCAAACCTTTTATTTAGAATATGCCTAACCTGTTGAAAAATTGTATTATAAAAAATATGCTAAAAGACCACAAGCCAAAATTATATAAATCAATATAAATTATCTAAAATAAAATAATAAAAATATTATATAAATCTATATATTGGATATAAATGTAATTATATATTCAAATTATAATGTGAGGATGAGGAAATAAACATTAACGTATAACATAAATTTATATGTAAATACAAATAATTTTTTTAAAATACGTAAACTTGCATACTTTCAGGCCACGCCAACTTTAAATAGTTTTTATACAAAAAGTTCATGCCTCAATAGACAAATCGTCTGATATGTTTCCACTCATAATGATCCATACTTTTAGGAGTTTAGCAGTTTGGATAATTATCATTAATGTCAAAATTCACAAATTAATTATTAATAAAATATTTAGATCTACCAGTGGAACAACGAACATTTATCATTCACATAAGGAAAAGTTACAACTAAAAATATATTTAACACAATTTACCACTCAAACCACACAAATTTCCAAATGGAGCAATGAGTATTTGCAATTAATATTGTCTTCGAGAATAAAATATTTATGAATTTAGCCTCTAACATAATTATCCATTATCATTTTTTTTTATTTGCATTATGCGAAATTCACTTTGAACTTAAGACTAATCTCTATCAGGTTCACTACCAGAAAAACGTCATTTAACAACGAAAAAATTTATCGCTAAATAACTATTTTCATCAAAAAATTTACATTTAGCGATGGAAAATATTAGCGCCCCTTGTTTTGACGACGGAAAATAGTCATTTAGCGACAGATTTTCCATTGCTGAATAGCATTTTTCTAGTAGTTTGAAAATATTAAGATTAATTAACGTCTCCCCACAAGTATGCTTCCCACTTACAAAGATTTGATCATTTACAAAGATTTCTCCAGTACTTCTTATGAAAGTAAGACAACTCATAGTTTCAATGTACAACATTTTAGAAAGTGATATGCTCATTTAAAAAAAATTAGTCACTCATTTGTCTGATTCTTATAATTTTGACTAAATTAATTGCCATTTTTCAATTTTTTTGGAATTAATCCCCCGAATTTTACCCATATAATATATCGCTCCTTAGGCTATGTTTGGTTTGATGGAGGGGAAAGGGAAGGGATGGATAGGAGGGAATGGGAAGGGATGGAATGGTATAAGGTTACCTCGTTTGGTTTAGTTAGAGGGGAAGGAAGGGGAAAGATTTTTAATGATCTTTTGTTTGGTTCAGGAGGGGAAGGGAGGGAAATTAATAATTAATTTACTATTTTACCCTTATATGTTGATTTATATTTATTTACTTATACAATTTATTTAAATTTGTCTTCACTTATGAAAATTAATCACTCATTCTATTTAATTAATTAAAACAATTATTAAGGTACTTCTCTCATATAATTTATTTAAATAATTAAAAAATAGGATTTATATGTATCTTAGTTTCACAATACTTAATTTATGTTTAACTTGCCACCTTAATCCAACTTGTAACTAGTAAGACGTCTGAAGAGCAAAGGAAGAAGAAAGTGTTGGTTAACTGAACTGCTTCTAGAAAGCAGAGGAAAACGTTGAGAAGCGATGCATTTTAACCTACCAGGGGTATGGATGGGAATATAGTAAAATTGATTATAATGGTCATAAGTTTTGGCTTCCCTCCAAAAAACCTCAATTTGGAGGGAAAGAAAATAAGGGAAGGGGAGGGAATGGGGGGATATATTTTGAGTCCCCTCCCCTCCAAAATTTTAAACCAAACAAAGGGAGGGATTCATTTTTCTTCCCCTTCCATCCCCTTCCCCCCAACCAAACAAGCCCTTAAACTCTCATAAGTTCATCTCATCTTTTAAAATCTGAGTTGTAACTAAATGATAACGTAAATGGATCAAGCATCAACGGATTGGATGGTTAATTAAAATTGGAGAAATTGACTCTTACTAAATAAAGAGATCGCGTGTAAAACCTAAATCACACCTGAATCAAAATCATCATAATTAAATAATCAGTTTTCTAATACAAAAATCTGAGGTTAAATATTAGCCACACTTAACTTGTGGATTACGAGCTTCCCTTTTATTTCGCGGTCAACACCTGTGGGTGGCATTGGGTCCGTTTGGGAACGTCGTAGAAAAATAATTTTATACAAACTGAGATAAATATGTGGAGGAGATTATATCGTTTTGCTGAACAACAGTATTCATGATTGAGAACACCGTTTTGATATCTCGTTTTGTTTGTGAAAAATATGTAAAAACCTTTTTGAAATCTATAAAAATCATCTTGAAATTCATAAAACTATCTTGAAATCTGTTAGATACCTCGGAATTTGTAAACATTTTTCCCAACGGAATTCTCAAACATACCCACTGTTGAACTTGCGTGTGACTTTTGAAAATGTTGTTCCAAACAAGCTCATTAACTCATATCATGTCAACTTACGCTTATCCTACATGGCATTAAAACTCGTCCAGAGAAAATAATTAACTTTTATTGAAATTTGGATAAAAAAATATTTTGAGTAATCAAGAGAGACAAGCAACTCAATTGAAAATCACCATTGAAGGTATATGGGGTGATCTTTTTCCATCATTTTAAAATTAAATACGTGGCCTGATTATTATCCAATACTTTAAACTAATTACATTTGACTTTACAACTTTTTTAAGTACTGCGATATGATTTATGGGCGATTTAGGAAAAAAATAAAACTTATAATAATCCACTTTTTCTGGATTATGCATGGTCATAGAGTACTGTCTGTTTGATTGTTTCAAATTTAAAGCATGCGTGTAAGATTACACCTGGATGGTATACTGGTACATGTAATTAAGAAGGGAACAAACACAGCAAAAGATGGGAAGAGAATCAAAATATTAAATTGAACACACAATTTGAAATTGAAATTATTAGCCTTGTTACGTAATGAGAACGTTAACAATTGCACCTGCATGCGGAGTCAAATTGAAATAGCTAGGCTGCCGACCCTGACTTTATTATATAAATTAAGAAAAACATTATTATTTGTGTCTATTTGAAGTTACCTACACGTGTACTATTGCATAAGACTGGACCTACCTCAATTCAGTTTGTTTGGTTTCTCTTTCTAAAATTTAGGTTTAGTTTCAAAACCTGAGTTTTATCTCAAAACATAGGTTTTGTCCAAATAATAACATTTTTCAAAAAAGCTAATTTGAAAATAAAATCTCAGTTTGAAACCTAAGTTTTGAAAAAGTTATTTTCTTGTCAAATCACATCTTCTCTCATAATTAATTTTCTCTTTCCTACTTTTTCTTTTTTTCTCTTTCATCTTTCCTACATACTTTTTGCCTCGGAATCCGTAAAAGCCAAAACTTCCCATACACAATCATCTTTTCAAAACCTAGGTTTTACCTCGAAATATGTAAAAGTTATTTCTAAAACCTAAGTTTTACCTTGAAACCTGTAAAAAATATTCTCAAAAGGACTGAGTCTTTAGAACTCATTTGGCATTTGTAAGAGGATGGATGTAAAGGAATATATATAGTATTTGATGAGAGGATATATAACTCAATACAATACCTCCATTCAACTTAGTCTAGGCTTGTACATAGTCCATATATAATTTCTTTTTGCTAATCAAGTGTCCTTACTTATAGGAGGCAGTTGTATTCGAAATACTATCGAATACGGAATATGGATATCACTCTTATTAGGTATTCAAATATTGATTTACCATCTTATAAAGGAATAGTCACTTCTGTTATACCTAACTATGCTGGGGGGTCCAAATATAATTTGAATATTCCAGAAGATGGCATGCAAGTAGCCAATAATCTCACCTTCAATAATACATTATGTCTCTTACACCTGTATATGGACCATATACAATCTGAATATCCCCAGATATATCATGTAACTAACCAATGATCCTACATATGAATAATACATCAGCCTATTGGAAAAAAGATAAGAATTTCAATGATGCCTATGCTTGTAACAATAATATGATAACGTTACGTGTCCATTTAGATTATCAATGGAAGTTATCTTTCCAACACTGATAAAATATTTACGATGTGAGTATGCAAGATAAATTTTATACTCACTAAAACGATATCCTAAGTATAAAAACAAGCATTCAATTCAAGTGTTGATCAATAGTATTGATGTAAGGAGCTGGGAGTTTTATTCTAAATCACCATCTTTTTTTTAATATGGCTAGTCGTTGGTTAAATTCAGAATTGAATATAATATTATATCTGCATCCACTTTATTTGTTAAACTTATAATTTTTATTAAAGTATTCTTATGCGTAGTATGAGAGTTTTTGTTAAGAGATGAAAATTAAGTTTTAAATAACTAACTGTAAATTAATCATATTAATTATGTAAATTAACTATCCAGCTAAAATAATTATTTTTGTTTCCCGAGTCCGTGGTTCCCTTGCATCTCGCTTTTGCTCACTGACTTCATTCTATTTCTACGGCCGAAATATAAAATGCAGCAATAATTAGAGCGCAAAGTCCACGGGACAATAATCAGTACTTAAATACTATGTACTATGTAAAGTCAAGAATCTATCACTCTCAGCAAGGGAAACATCTTTATAAAATTGTTTTCTCAAAACAAGTTTTTTCCAAAAAAAAAATCATATGGATAATTCTTTCAAAAATTACATTGAAAAATAAGTATTTTGAAAACTTAAAGTCCTCGGATGAAGTACAAGCCATCAAGCAGATAAGAAATGATTTCTCAATTTTCCCAAACAAAATACTATTTTTATTTTGTTAGTTTTTGAAAACTAGTTTCTAATCTCTTAAAAAAAACGTATATTCGAAAACATATCAATAAACAAGTTTTTTATTTTTTTAAGAATTAAAAATTGTTTCAAAACAAGAGAACAGACGAGACTTTTCTGGTTTCTGGTCTTTAATTATTTGTCTCATTGCCCACAGTAGTTTGATTCGATGGAAGGGGTACATTTCATGTAAAATCAATATAACTAGTTAAGATTTGAATCTCCCCCATCGGTAAGTGTGTTTATATTTAACGTTTAACATTGTTTTGAATGTGATTACTTTTCACATAAGGCATGAATTATAATAATATAAAAAAAATCTGTATCTCGTTTTTTTCTGCCAACAAATCTGTATCTCGTTTAAATAATTGAGAATATTAAAAGTAAATAATGAAACGGGCATGAGTTACAATCAAACCGAAATCTCTCATCCGAAGATATTTGTACAACATGCATGTAGGTCTTGCACTGTACATAACCAGGGCAAAATATACTTTTTATTAAAAAATGTAAATTGGGCTTTTTAATTAATATATGAATGAACGTTATCTCTTTGAGAAAGGGGGATGACGAAAAAGGATAGGCGATAGAACTCTGATCGAAAGTCAACGCTTACACGGATATCGTAATCTAACGAGACCGACTATCATGATACGACGACGTTTGGAAGAGTTCATTCAACATTTGTAGATGCGTCCCTTGATGACCCAGGACTTTTAATTTTTTTTAATTATTTAAAATCAAGCAGATGAATGACATGTTTATCCGTGGAATTATTATTATATATGTGATGAGGACCTGGGATGGGATCTCTATATCTCAATTTTTTAAAATTAAATTCACAAAAATTATCGCTCCCCTTCTAATGAATCATATTAAATATAGCCTCTTAGAAGTGCCCCTAATCAAAGATTTGGTAAATCTCAGATTAAATTTAAAGAAAATAATGAGTTTAGTATTAACTCATCACTAGTAAAAGCAATGACTCTTAATCTTCAACTTGTTATATACTCACAATAAATTCCAAAAGGAAAATCCATCATTAAATGACTATTTTTCATCGTTAAAACAATGGTCGCTAATATTTGCAATTATTAAATGAAAATTTTTTAATTGAAAATAGATATTTAATGATTGATTTTTTCACCATTAAACGGCATTTTTCTGTTAGTAGAGTGAGAAAAATACAGTTCCTCCTGAAGTAATTATTTTTAAAGTTAGTTTGTATGACCGTGTTCAAGTGTAATGAAAATTTTTCATATTACTGAACATTATTATTGACATGCATCAGCATTTTTTTTTTGGGACAAAGAGAATATATTCATTGCATACTGAGAAAAGGACTTGCTTAGCATACTTAAATATAAATGAATAAATATGGGATTTCACAATCCTAGCATGGTTTCAAAATTTAAAATGGGACAAAGTTACTTTCAATTACATGGGACAATACTTGAATTTAATCAAATGGATATATAAAAGAAACTCAAAATGGATTGTCATCAGCACACTTGAATATATTGAAAAAAGGGACACCACCTGATATAAAGTGTGATGTGTAATATTTATAGTGAATTTTTTTCGTTGGAAGCAACAATACAATTAAATTTTAAATAATGTAAAAGTAGATGTAATTTATTTAAAAAAGTACAATTTTAACAATTATATTTAATTGATCAAAATTTTTGTCTTTGTTATATGAGATTCATTTATTATCCCTCTAACTTTATAACGGATGTGTAACTATAATAAAATTGCTAAAATTACATTATTTTTAAAAGTTGCGTTTAATTTTACGTTTTTCAAAATCTAATTGTTTCGCATTGTATAAAAAATAATAAGAGAAAGTTATTGTAAAGTCTCAAAGAATGAAGTTATTTATGAAAAGTTCTCAAGAGGCTGTCAATGGCAGGTCAATGAACATCATTGACAAATGGAGCAGCTGCCGTTGACAACTTTTGAGACATTTTCATAAATAACTTCCTTTTTTGACCTTACAATAAACCTCCCAAATAATAAATGGTATATTTGTACGGACTTGCGAACCCACTGGCCTTTAATTAATTAAGCAAACGGCAAAGAGTACGGTGTTATTCTGATGCAGACAACTAATCTTTATTTGCCCCGCATCACGTCTACATGCATTTGACTTTTGCTTAGTTAAGAACAAATTAAGTAGCTCAAGCTTTCCGACTTTCTAATGGGCCAGATATGCTTTCACACCTTATTATAATCATCATGGGTGTCCCTCAAATTTTAATAAAGTATCATTAACCCAAACACATGGTTAAGATTAATTGATTGTCAATTTATTTTAATAAAAATCACAATATTTCAAAATTATCCTTAATAAAAAATTATTGAATGGCGTGTCAAGCTTTATTTTCATACACGCAAAACCAAAATTCTAGCTCCCAATAAATTAAAGGGTGTATTGGAATGCATGAAGCCGTTACCTATGCACAAGATTCCCATCAGCTGAATGATGTTTTGCACTATATAAAGACCCTTTTTGAGAATTGGAAAAGTATGAAATATAAGAAAACGTCGGTACTTATTGATAATGTATGTGTTTGACAAAGCAGTTGTGGAAGTCAAACGTACATTCAACAGTATTTTTCCGTAAAATGAGATAATCTTCTTCATATATTTATCTCGACTTTTACTTCTCTACCGCGTTTCCAAACTGACATAACGTGGACATTGAGCAGCTCTCCTTAAGATGATGACGTGTAAGGGGTTGACTCTGGACTTTTATAATAATAAGGAAAATTACAATGTATTTGAGTTGACTAGCTAGTTATCTAAATTCAAACAATGATGATATCAAAATACAATAACAATTAGGTATGGATAATTAAAATCCTCGTGTGAAGATATACTTATGTATATAAAGGATAACATTTAACACCAATATCAATAATGTCGTCAATTTTAAATACAGTGGCCATAATTAGATGACGATCACTTTGTTCAAGGAAAAATGATAATTTTGGTGTTTATCGTTTTATCTGTTTTTTAGTCTGGGTTTCGTAATTATGTGTGTATGGATATATATGTATATTTGAGTTCTTATGGTTTATAAAAGTAAAAAAATAGATATAGGTATCGGAATAAAAAAAGATCATATTAGGTCAAATTTCTAATATCTAATATGTTACGTTGTTCAATTACACAAGGTTATGTGTCATATTTTTAAGATGTTGTCTTTTAACTTTAAATCTGCATGAAAAAATAGAACACATGCATAGATTGAAGAATTTAACACAGTTGATAACATCCCATCCACTTTAAGCACTAAAAGC
>JANTPZ010141792.1:4346-18417 GCA_025593235.1 Vachellia pachyceras | reverse complement strand
AAAACCATCCCTAAGAGTTGTGGGCCAGGTCAGCAAGTCCTTCATCACAATTCCAAGCTGAGGTTGTTTCCAGAAAGGCTTAAATCCAAGTGGTCAGGACCATTCAAAGTAGTTCAAGCTTCTCTATTTAGAGATGTGGAGTTGGAGAATGATAAAGGGGAAAGATTCAAAGCTAATGGTCAAAGATTGAAGCATTACTGGGGCGGAGATGTGAATAAGATGGTGTCAACTATCCATTTCACTGATGATGAGTGACCAACATGAAAAGTCAAGCTAAAGACTATAAACAAAGCGCTTTTTGGGAGGCAACCCAAGGCTTTTATGTGACGTTTGTTTTTATTTTGTAGGACCTTTTGCAACCCTAGATCTTGTGATCCATTTTGATATCACGACTCAAAAGCAACGAAGAGAGCGGATCAAGACGAAAGATGAGTTTACTTCCACTTTTACTTTAATTTGTTTCATTCACTGTTGAAAGCATGTGCTGGGAATTGAGTGCTGATTATATTCTGAATTTGCATGTGATAGATGCTTGATCATGAGTATTAAAATGCACCTTCTTGTTTTGTTGCGCTTGTGAGCGTATGAGCTTCCACATTTGGATTTGGTTACTTCCTTCACTTTCTGCTACTTGATGTTATATGTTCACATTGAGGACAATATGACATTCAAGTGTGGGGGAGAGTACCATTGATGTCATATCACTTGTCCTAAAGCTTTTGATTGATTTTGTGAAAAAAATTTTAAAAAAATTGGAAGCTTGATTTTATTTGTGAACAGTGTCAACATTGGTGCGATTTGGACTTGATATGATTGAGTTGGAGTATAAGTCAATTCTATCTTCTTGGAATGTTAGTAAACAGGCAAAGATTTTGGTTTAGATAATCGATTATAGGATATCAAAGACTTGTGAGGTATTGAACCTATAATTCCTTCAAGAGGGAGTACACGGATTGTTGCTTCATCTTTAGAACTTGTTTTGAATCTGTTTTGAAGATTTAAATCCCTTTTGCATGCATAAAAATGATTGAGGCATTCATTTTCATAGCTAGTTTGGCCAAATGTCCTACCTTGATGTTTGAAAACCCTTTGTTTCACCCATTTGAGCCTAAACTTTCTTTTGAAACAAATTGCATCGATTAAATAGCCCTTTGCTTTATATGGTGCAATTACTCTTCAATTTTCTTTTCATATATATTGCTTTAGTAAGTGCTAGATAAAAAAAATAAATATAGTTGATAAGAATGTATGAAGGGTGAAAAGAAAACAAAACAAAAAGAAAAAATGAAAAAAAAACAGAGAAAAGAAAAAACAAAACAAAAGAGAAAAGAAAAGAAAAAACCAAAAAAAAAAAGAAGAAGAAAAAGAGAGAGAAAGTGATAGTTTGTGACTTGTTTGTTTTCCCTTCATTCATTTGAGTTTTACTGAAATATTTAGCACTAACTAAAGTATAAATCCGTGCCATTTTCATTTCATTATCCTACCTTATTCATTATAACCCATCAAAGTCCTTTTGATTTGTGTATGCATTGGGATAATAATAGTGGAGATTGAGATGAAACACAAGCCTATAGTAGATGGGTTGCAATTGGTGGAATTGAGTGAAACACAAGCCCTTAGTATCTTGAGAGAAGAGTGCTATTACATGACTAGTGAGGGATATTCTATTATCTTCTATCTTAAACGAATGACTTGCCTTGCTACTTGCATTTTTAGAAAGGGAAAATGATTTCTATGAAGACTTGATTGTTGAAAGTTTAAATTATCTCCAATTTTTGCACGGCTCACTTTAAAAATCTTGCTTCTAGGTTTTCTTGATCAATGGCTTTTTGAACCTTAGACAAACATATTATGTCATTTAATCACTAATAGAGTTGTATGTATTTAATTCTCATGAATTTCATTGGTGAAAAATAATCCTAGGCATCTCTCATCGTTGAATTAAACTCTAGTCTGTTTCTCTCATTTTAGTGTTAGTTTTCGAGAATTTGGTAGATCTTTAGGACATTATTACTCAATTGATTTGCTCAACCTAATTAATTACATAATTGCATTAATTATCTCATTTATGCGTTAGTCCTCGTGGGAACGATATTTTTATACTACTTGCGACCCGTACGCTTGCGGTAAGCTATAAGGCGAACAAGTCAATGGCGCCGTTACCGGGGACTATGGCATAAATCATTAGAGTTAGTTGATGCTATTGTGTTATTGGTTACGATTGAGTTTTCATTTTCTTTTTCTTTCTTGCTTTGATAAGTTTGATACTCGGTTGATGAATTTCACGCTTGTAGGTACCTTGGTGCCTTATGCAAACTAATAGGGAAGTTGCGGCTGACGGGCTAGTTGAAGACTATTTGTCAGAGGATTTTGACGCAGTATCTGGTCCTAATTAATTACATAATTGCATTAATTATCTCGTTTATGCGTTAGTCCTCGTGGGAACGATATTTTTATACTACTTGCGACCCGTATACTTGCGGTAAGCTATAAGGCGAACAAGTCACCGAAACAGGCCAGAAACACACGTAAATCTTGAAGTTGCTGCTTCATCCATAAGATTTGAGCACAGCAGCTTGTAGCAGCAATGTATTCAGCTTCTGTTAATGATAATGACACAGTTGATTGCTTTTTGCTGAACCAAGAAACCAAGGCACCCCCAAGAAATTGACATTGACCACTTGTACTTTTTCTATCAGTTTTGTAACCAGCATGATCTGAATCTGAATATGCAATTAATTGATCATTTGCTCCTTTTGGATACCAGATTCCAAGATCAATAGTTCCAGCAAGATATCTGAAGATTCTTTTCACATTTTCAGCATGAGATTCTTTTGGAGCAGATTGATATCTTGCACACATTCCAACACTAAATTGAATGTCTGGTCTGCTTGCTGTGAGATAGAGAAGTGATCCAATCATTCCTTTGTATCTTTTAATATCATAGTTTTTTCCATTGACATCTGCATCAAGAAGTGCTGTTGAACTCATAGGAGTATCAACATTCTTGCATTGATCCATTCCAAACTTCTTCAGCAGCTCTCTGAGATATTTGGCCTGATTTATAAAGATCCCATTCTTTCTTTGTTTGATTTGAAGACCAAGAAAGAAGTTCAATTCTCCCATCATGGACATTTCAAACTTAGCCTGCATCATCTTGGCAAACTCTTGACAGAGATCATTGTTAGTAGCACCAAAAATGATATCATCAACATAAATTTGTACAACTAACATGTTTGACTTTGAATGCTTGATAAATAAAGTTGTATCCACTTTTCCTCTAACAAAATCTTTGTTGATTAAGAAATTACTTAATCTTTCATACCAAGCTCTTGGGGCTTGCTTCAAACCATAAAGAGCTTTCTTTAGTTTGTAAACATCATTTGGTTTGGAAATATCTTCAAAACCTGGAGGTTGTTCAACATAAACTTCTTCCATAATCAAACCATTTAAGAAAGCACTTTTAACATCCATTTGAAATAATTTGAAATCCATCAAACATGCAAAAGCAAGTAATATACGAATAGCTTCTAACCTTGCCACAGGGGCATAGGTTTCATCATAATCAATGCCTTCTTCTTGATTATAACCTTTTGTAACCAATCTTGCTTTGTTCCTGACAATGATTCCTGACTCATCAAGTTTGTTCCTGAACACCCATTTAGAACCAATAACAGAATGATCCTTGGGTCTAGGAACTAAATCCCAAACTTGATTCCTTTCAAATTGATTTAATTATTCTTCCATAGCAATTATCCAATCATTGTCAGTCAAAGCTTTCTCAATATTTTAAGGCTCTATTTGAGAAATGAAAGCTGAAAACTGAGCCTCATTGATAAATCTTTTTCTGGTTTGTACACCTTCATTCACCTCTCCAATTACTTGGTTGATGGGGTGATTACGGATGTACTTCCAGGCTCTTGGTTGAGAATATTGAGGATGTTCATCTGATTGTACAGTTTCAAATTGTTGTGTTGGTTGACAAATCAGTTGAACTATCCTTATTTTGATTTTTAAAACCTTTTGAAATGATAATTTCTTCATCAGCATCAGATTTTGCAGGAGGATTAGTTTCAACAAAAACTACATGCACAGATTCCTCTACTACACATGTTCTTTTGTTAAAGACCCTATAAGCTTTGCTCCTATTTGAATAACTAAGAAATAAACCTTCATCAGACTTAGGGTCAAACTTACCAAGGTTATCGTTACCATTATTATGAATGAAACATTTACTGCCAAATATATGAAGGTGTGACAGATTTGGTTTCCTTCCCTTGAACAGCTCATATTGTGTCTTTCCAAGTGATGGCCTTACGTATGCTCTATTAGAGATATAGCAAGCTGTGCTTAGAGCATCTGCATAGAAAACTTATAACACTTGCTTCTCTGTCAACATAGCTCGAGCCATGTCAACAAGTACTCTATTCTTTCTCTCCACTACTCCATTTTGCAGAGGAGTTCTTGGTGCTGAGAAGTTGTGATTAATTCCTTCACTCTCACAGTAAGATGCAAAGTCTCCATTTTCAAATTCTTCTCCATGATCTGTTCTAATGGAAATAATATACATACCTTTCTCATTTTAAATTTTTTTGGCAAAAACAGTGAATAATTCATATGTTTCATTTTTAGAGGTTAAAAATATGGTCCATGTGAATCTAGAAAAATCATCAACAATCACTAGAGTATATAAATTTCCTCCTAAGCTTTTTACTCTAGCTGGACCCATCAAATCCATATGAAGTAGTTCAAGGGGTCTTTTTGATGAAAGCTCGGATTTTGATTTAAAGGATGATTTGGTTTGTTTTCCCAACTGACAAGCATCACATACCAAGTCATTTTTGAATTTGAGTTTTGGAAGCCCTTAAACTAATTCATTCTTGATTAATATGTCAAGTTGATGCATGTTTACATGAGCCAATAGTTTCTACCACAATTGAGTTTAATCAGCTTGACTAATTAAGCAAGAGTTAGAAAAATTCTATTCTAATTCAATAGTGTAACAGTTACCATCTCTCGAGGCTCTGAGTTGAATGTTCAGCTTCTCTTTATCAATAGAAAAATCTTTCTTGTTGATGATGAAACATTCTTCAGAGTCAAATATCACCCAATTGCCTCTGTCTGTACTTTGACTAACACTGAGGAGATTGTGACAGAGACCTTCTACATGATATACATTTTTTTACAGAAGCTCCATTTGAATTAGCAATTTCTCCAACTCTTGTAATCTTCCCTGACTGATTTCCTCCAAAGCTTACTTTGCCTCCATCTTTGGCTTTCAGACTAATGAATATGCTCTTGTCACCTATCATGTGTCTTGAGCATCCACTATCAATATACTTTTTGTTTATTTTGGATGCTTTAAGACATACCTGCAGGAGAATCATTTAGTTGATTTAGGTACCCAAGTTCTGTTGGGTCCTTGTGGGTTAGTATTTGGTGCCTTTGGAACATAAGTTTCTTTTGGTACCCATTTATAAGTGCCTAAAGCTTTATTTTTCTTAAAGTAACAATTTCTAGTTCGATGACCCTTTCTATTACAGTAGCTGCAAAATGCAAAGGGTTCTGAGGAATGAACTGACTTTTGAAAATAATTCAAATAACTTTTGTTGCCATGCTTTTTCTTTCCTTTTTGTAAATCATTTTGAGGAGTGTATCCTATACCACTTCTATCATTCGTAACTTTTTGATTTTTCAAAATTACTTGAAGCATCTCACTGCCTTGAGTAAATTTCTGAAGGGTTTTAGATAACTTCTCATTTTCATTTTTCAAATCATTGCATTTTGAGCAAGTATTTATGGCAATAGGTGTTTCAGTTGGTTTTTCAAGTTCTTTGACTCTTTTTCTCAGAAAACACAATTCTTTAGCAAATTTAAGTAATTCAATATGCATTTCATCATATTCCTGATGTAACCCATCATAGCTAGGTTCAATAATTACCTCTTCGGTGTCAGTTTCTTCTTCCTGAGCCACAAGACAAAGATTGGCTTCTTCCTCTGCTTCACTCTCTTCTTCTTCTGAGCTATCACCCCAGATGCCTGAGACATATGCCTTCTTCTTCTTGAAGAATTTTGGCCTTTTCTTTTCTTTATCTTTGTTCCGGGCTGCTAGCTGTGGGCAATCAGCTTTGACATGGCTGGGCTTGTTGCATTCATAACATATGATTCTGCTTGCTGTTCCTTTTTATGGCCTACGAAAGTTTTGATCCTTTCTGTACATACGTTTAAACTTTCTGACGACCATTGCTAGTTCTTCATCTTCCACACTTTCTTCCTCATTCTTTGATTCAGGTTCCTTGTCCTTTTCTTTGTTGGATTTGAGAGCCAGCCCTTTCTTTTTCTTGTCTTCAATGTTAGATAACTCCTTTTTGAACTTTTGTTTGCTTTCATACTCAGCAAGACTTCTAAAGAGGGCTGCAACTGAGGTCATTGACTCACCACGGGATTCTTCTATGGCTGTGACTTTGGCTTCCCATTTGCTGGATAAAACATTTAAGATTTTTCTTACTTGAGTGCGTTGATCATATGTTTTGCCAAAGGCTGCTAACTTGTTGATGAGATGTGTATGACGCATTTGGAATTCAGCTACAGTTTCCTCATCTCTCATCCTGAGTAAATCATACTCAGTGGTCAGCATGTTGACTCTGCTTTCCTTTACTGCTTCAGTGCCTTCATATGTGATTTTCAGTGCATCCCACATGTGTTTTGCTGAGGGTAGCGTGCAGACCTTAAAGAAATCATCCTCATTCAGTGCAGATTGTAACATTAGGACAACTTTTCTATTTAACTGCATCTTCTTCTTGTCCTAATCATCAAACTCAGCTTTTGGCTTTGGAACCAGTTGATCATTGTCCTTTTTCATTGGTACGATGTTTCCTGTTCCAAAAACATCCCAAAGATCAAAATCAGTGGCCAGAATAAAGTTTTGAAACTTAATCTTCCAGAATGAGAATTTCTGGTTGTTAAATGCTGGTGGTCTGGTAATGGATGCTCCGTCAGCTATAACATGTTCGCCAAATCCTGCCATGGATCTCTCTTGAAACTGTTAAGTTCTTTTCACAAGAGACATGCTCTGATACTAAATATTAGAATAGGATTTGACCAAGAGGGGGTGAATTGGTCTAATAAAAATTTAGCATTTTGAAAACACAAAGACAGAAACAAAGACACCGAGAAAAGAGAAAGATGATGAACACAGAGATTTATCTTGGTTCGATCTTCTTGACCTACGTCCAGTCCTCAGAGCACCTCCGAGATTTCCAAATTCACTATCAGCAACAGGAAGAGGCTTCACAAGCCTTTACAAGTTGGGAATCCACTCCCCCTTTTTCTTCTCACTAAAACAGAGTCAATCACTCTCTGTTTTTATCTCACTTTCAACCCAGATTACTCAAGGTCCCGTCCTTGAGTTTCTCACAAGTTTACAAAGTATTTTTGCCTCAGATATCTCTCTTAAAAGAGTGGATGGCTAATAATGAAGCTTAGAGAATGTAGTAAATGAAGCTCTTAATGTTCTATATTATCATTGTTCTTCTCTCTATATTAAATGCTGGTCCTTTTATAGATGAGAGACTCTCAACTATCTGTTAGACTCCATTTAATAGCTGTTACTCTCATCATCGACTATTTGGCTTTTTCATTCATGGCATTAAATGCTACTGAGTCAGATGAGGTTGAATGTTGCAGAAGAACGTTAAGTTCTCCGAGTCTCAGACCATGCATGTGCTTCTTTCCTCATTTAATGTTTAAAGCTTCGCATTTATGAGAGCAGTTAGAATTCAAAAATGTCGTTACACAAATAAGGAAAGTAGGTTAGCAGCGTAGGTTGAGTGTGTTAGACAAAAGCTGTCAGAATAACAATGCTCGAGCATAGCTTTCTCAATGCTCGAGTGTTGTTTGAGGTTTTTCAAAGAAAATATCAGTGCTCTGATATAATGCTTGAGTATTATATGAAAGTGATTGAAAAGAAGTCAAATACTCGAGTAATAAATCACAATGCTTGAGTACTGATAATGTTTTCAAGGAATATTCGAGTATTCTGTGCAAGTGTTGGAAAATATAAATTTTGAAAATTCACAATACTCGAGTGGTAGATTATAGTGCTCGAGTATTAGAAATGCTGGAAGCGAATGCTGGAGCATTATATAAGAGTATTGGTGAACAGTGAAAAATTTCAGCCCGATACTCGAGCATTGAAAGTTAGTGCTCAAGTATTGACAGTGCTTGCAGTCAATGCTTGCAGTGTTGGCTTCCAGTGTTATGTGAAAAACTTCAACACTCGAGTGCTGGAAATTGTGCTCGAGTGTTGGCTCTTGCTGGAAGCTATTACTTGAAGTATTACTTAACATCAATAACAGAAAACCCAACACTCGAGCACTGCATTTGCAGTGCTCGAGCATTGGCTGTGCTGTCAGCTAATGCTGGAAGTGTTGCCTGACAGTGTTGAGAAAAACAATCAACACTCGAGTGATAAAATACAGTGCTCGGGTATTGGCAATACTTTCAGCCAATACTTGGAGTGTTGACTTGAAGTTCTTTCAGAAACCTCAATGATCGAGTACTGTAAACCTAGTGCTCGAGCATTGGCTCTGCTGTCAGCCAATACTTGCAGTACTTCATAGCAGCATTGTTTGTAAGCCCTGTTTTAGCCTAATGCTCGAGTACTGACTTGCAATACTCGAGCATTGACACTACTCTATGCCAATGCTTGAAGTGTTTACTTAGAGTATAGTTTAAAAACTTATTTTCAAAACACAGTGCTCGAGTACCATATTCCAATACTCGAGTATTGACAACACTTCATGTCAATACTTGGAGTATTACCTTAGAGCACTAAATTTTCTTAAGATTAAAACTTGCAGTGCTCGAGCATTGAATTCCACTGCTTGAGTATTGTCAATACTTTGACAAAAACACTTGAGTATTTTCTTGAAGCACTGAATCAATACTTTAAAAACTTGAGTCTCTTAGCATAATTTTGTTATCATCAAAACAAGGTATCAATATCAAACTCAGCCCAAATGACACAAGGTCCCAACCTTGTGTTTCTTACAAATTTACAATGAATGTTTGCTCAAAGAAACTCTCTCAAAAGAGTAAATAGCTAATACTGAAGTACAGAAGGAATATTGAAAGATTTACAGAGAATGTAATGAATAGCTTTGAATGCTCGGAATGTTTGTCTCTCTTCTGTGATGAATGCTTGGTCCTTTTATAGATGAGGAGTAATGAAGTTGCCATTAGAGATATTTTAATATCCATTACTCTCATCAACTACCTCTTCAACTTTGCCATTAATGTTGCATTAGATGCGTCTTAGGAATGTAGGCGATGATGGCTGATTCATGCAATCTGTTTGCAAGAGGTATAGATAGCTTTTTCTCTTTCTATGATTATGTATTTCTACATTTATGGAGACAGGTGAGATTTAAACTTTGTTAAACACAAATAAGGAAAGTTGTAGAGAGCAGGTAAAAGCTGTTAGAGGAAAATAGCCGTTGCGTGCAGCAATACTCGAGTTTGTTTCTCAACACTCGAGTGATAACAAAAAAAACAAGTGTATTTTGATTTTCATAAACTGGTACTCGAGTGTGTCTGATTCAATGCTCAAGTTTTTTTAACACTCTTGAAGTTACTCGAGTGTTTGTTGAAAGCATTACAGAGGTTTTTGAATTTAAGCATGAATACTCGAGTGTTATAATTTTTGTACTCGAGTGTTAGGAACACTTTCAGTTGCTACTCGAGTGTTTGGGAAAATGCTTAAAGTAAAATCTTTTAAAGTAGCACAATACTCGAGTATTGTCACTTTCTTCACCATTACTCGAGTGTTCAGATGGAAGTTGTTTGAAAAATGAGGCTCGATACTCGAGTATTGTAAAATTGATACTCGAGTATTGTAAAACTAATTCTCAAGTGTTGACAACACTTTCATTATATACTCGAGTGTTCTGCTTCAAGTGTTGTGCCAAAATTGAAAGATAACTCGATACTCGAGTATTAGAGCACAATACTCAAGTGCTTCCAATACTTCCATTTGTAACTCGAGTATTCAGCTTGAAGTGTTGAATAGTGTTTTGAAAATGGGAATCGATACTCGAGTATTACAACTTAATACTCGAGTGTTGTCAACACTTCAACATCAATACTTGAGTTTCATATGAAAGTATTCAGTTATAAAACATTTTAAGCACCAATACTCGAGTGTTTTGAAAACATCACTCGAGTGTTTACAACACTTCAACCTGATACTCGAGTTTTCACTCAAAGTGTTGAATCACAAAGACATTTTAACTCACAGTACTCAAGTATAAGTATTTATTACTCGAGTGCTTTGAACACTTTCAACAATAACTCGAGTGTTGTCTGAAAGTATTGATTTTTAACACATGAAAAAGGTTCAATACTCGAGTTTCAAACCACAATATTTGAGTATTCTTAATACTTTCATATAAACTCGAATACTGAAGCACAGAACTCAAGTGATTTATTATAAACACTTAATCAACAACAATTCAAGCTTCATAATTCCTAAAATCATTTTGTTATCATCAAAATATGGTATCAATAACCCCTTAGGTGCAGTCCAAAAGAGCCTCATTTTAGACCAAACTTGAGAGTCTCATTTTAAACGGTACTACTAAAATGTGGTCTAAATGATTTTAAATTTGTAAGTAGTTTGTATGATTTGATGCTATAAACAAGTAATTTAATGCCTTATTTCACCATTTAATTATTATCATTTTATATTTTAAGTAACAGTGCCCTCAACAATGGTCAAATATAGAGTGAGTATTATGTATCTTGTTTCATGTATGAAGTTATTCAGAGTGGATCTATTGAAAATTTATTAGGGTTAATTGCTTCTTTGATGTCAACTAATATTACTTTTATTTCATTTAAATGTTACTAACAAGTGTTTTTAAATATGCAAATTTTTGTACAAAACAACCCTACACTACTAATGAGATTGATCTCATTTGAGAGTTATTGACACAATTTCTCCATCAGCATTCTAGTGAATTTTGAACCTATATAGGTTTACAATTTTGTTAATACATAGCTAATGAATTATCAAATGCAATTTAAATATAGTTTTATACAATTCTAGGTATAGTTTTAGTACTTTGTTACTAAGATACATATACTTTTATATTCAAGAATTTTGAATTCTAGGTATAGTTTTATTACTTTGTTACTAAGATACATATACTTTTATATTCAAGAATTTTGTTTGCTGGGTAGTTTATTTATAATTAATACTTTGTTATCAGTGTTTTCTGCTCTTTGTTTGCTGGGTAGATATAATTTTTAAAAATAATGCAGAACATTCATGTACAGTTACTTATGAATGTTACAACACAATGTTTCGAACGTCACTGACAAAGACATTCACCATAAAATAGATGGTAGAAGGCCAAAATGTTGGACATGAGAAGTGTCATTTGTTGTAATGAAACCAAATCGATTATCTGATTGGTAGTGTTTTACTGAACTTGATAACTCTCCAATTTTTAATATATTTGAGATATATTTGGAGAGTTATCAGTATAATTTTAGAGGATTCTAAATTTAAAATAGCAAATTAATCAAGTAGTGCGTTATCTTGAAGATTTATCATGATCATATTAGATAATAATAACAATTTAAAGCTTTTTAGAATAAAATTTATTTTCTTTATTTTATTTTATTTTATTTTTTTGACTTAGTGGACTGGAAGAGAAGATCTTGATTTTAGATAAAAGATTGGTTTAATTTTATCTTGAATTTATCTTCTTTTATCCTTGCATATAAGTACTTGGAGGGAATAAAATCCTTTTTTCTTAAAACACCAAATAACAAAATATTCAATCGAAAAGTCTCTGTCTAGTCAATATCGAAACCATCATTGAGCGTTAGACCATAGAGGTTCAAACCAAACGTAAACCATCGATAAATCAATCGGTCAAAATAAATCAGCGTATGCATGATGAGCCCTGGCGTGGCAATATATAATAATACATAAAACTAAAAGATGGAAGCACTACTTCTACATAAAGTAACTCAAGCTTCGGAAAATTAGCGATTTTCTAGTAGTGTTTGTTCTATTTGGTTCTCCAGGTGTTGAAAGCTTTTTGGGGAGGATGTCAGAAATGATTATACTAATGGGCAATCCAGTTTGTTTAGAGCCTTCTTAGATCAAGCATACTAGAATAGAATGAATATTCTGATAATATACTCAAGCATTGGAAAAATTGAAGAGCTGGCTCCGCTGTGAAGGGTATCAATATCTCCTGATTTTCCAAGCATATAGATCAGTTTAACAATGTATGTTTCATTTTTAGGTTCGAGACTTTCCTGACGGACCCGTACGAGAACTACCATCTGGAAAAATGTTAAAGCAACAGGATGAGACAAACATTTCAGCAACCAACCATTCCATCTCATTGGGCATACGAGAAAGTGCCCATGAGGTGTCAAGTGTGATAGTCACAACAAAAATAACAGCATAACAAAATGTCACTTAATCAACTTATATATAAGCATATGTATTTATCAATTTATGTCATCATAATCTCATGCTTGTATCATCATAAAGTAGCACAAAATCAATGCACAAGATTTATTTCTCTGATCTCCCTTATCCTCCCCTGCCTTATTTCTTCTGACTGAACCTATGGGTCAGTACTGTCCCGTGCAACAGGTAGTACAAATATTGAGCTCTCTGATCAAATGATATGGACCGGCCAAAATCTACAACGAACAAGAACGGACCATGGGTTCCCCCTCTACTAGTAGGGTGTCATTGCCCTATCAAATATAATTGGGTCAAAGGACTAACCAGCATACACCTGGTAGCTCATCACCTTATTTCCTCTTTTGTACAAGAAAATCACCCCCTTATTTCCTCTAAAATAATCTCCCATCAAAACAACATCCACCACTCCCTCTTATATCATCAAATAATAATAAATCTATCATGTATCATGATCAATTTCACAAGTTCTCAAGGCAATATTTGTAATATTATAAAACGATACCATCTATATATAAATTAATCACTTTTTTAGTTCATAATGAAAATAGGTCCCACAAGACAATTTCATTAACAATATAATTTATTATGCAACTTGAATATCAATGGCATAATTCTAATTATTTAAAATCACTCAGCATGTTATAAGCATGCACAAAGAGAGAAAAGTGGTTACCTCTCGCCAAGTAATAAAATACTACCACAGGTAAATCATCGCCCAACATCAAGTTCCTATAAACAGTCTACAAAAATTAAATAGTACTATACATTATTCTATAACTAATTTGGGTGGTAAAATTATTACTAAAAATACTTGAAATTATTAATTCAACTACTTATTATTATTATTATTATTATTATTATACCAAAATTATAATTTTAATTTTAGGATTTTAAAGATATCATAGTTTTTAAATTATAAACTCTTAATTTATTAAACAATCTAATTTAATTAAAATTTCAAGAATACATTTAATATTTCAAATAAATTATTTAAATGAATTTTGATAAATAAAAGGTACCAACAGAAATTTATTTATACACTTTTTATTATAAAATATCTATACTCATAAATATATATACATATACGTATATATATTTTAAAAAAATCATATACCAGCAAAAACAATAAATCCACTCCTTTCTAAACGTAATTAAATTTTTTAAAATACTCAATATGCCAAATAAATAAATCTAACATCAGAAATCATATTTATAAAAATGCATCTACAATTTTATGGTCTTCTACAAATAAAACTTAGATTAGACGAAAATATAAATCCCAAAATATTCTCTAATCAACATAATAGTACTACCATTAGAAAGAGAAAAATATTTAGAACAACTTTCGTGAAGGAAGTTTAATGAAAATAAGTCGTTTTACTTACCTAAATAATCCCACAAGCAGAACCTTGATTGAGGGTTCGTTTGGTTATAAGGTTTTGAAACCTAAGTTTCAAAACCTAGGTTTCAAAACCTAGGTTTGAAACCTAGGTTTTCTCTTTCATACTCTCTTTTTACTACTCTTTCTTACTTTCCTCTTTCTTACTTTTTCTCTCT
>JANTPZ010141789.1:0-24183 GCA_025593235.1 Vachellia pachyceras | reverse complement strand
CTCCATTTATTTCTCTTATTAATGTGTTTATGATTCCAAAACACGATGTAAAGTACTATTAAGCCTTTATGAATTGTGAAATATGACATGTTTCGTATTGCAAATTATTATCAATGTTTATTGCGCTTAATTAAATGTGTTAGTATTATACACCTTTTATAAGTGGGAGCTTTTGGCCAATGATTGACAAGTGCTTATATAATTCCTGAAAGAAAATAACGTAGTCACTAGTGTTTGTGTGATGGGAGGTACAAATGTATTCTCCTGATCGCAAATCTAGCGATGAAGTTATCCACTTGTCAAGAATTATGTAAGCACAAGACATTGTATACTGTGATGTGCTATGTATATATGTAACTAGAAACTCAGCATTGTAGAAAGCATTTTGTTAACACGATAACTTACCACATCAGACTTGAAAATGGCAACAAAAGGTATTATTGCCGAGTTGAACAAAGGGGACAAATTGAACGGTGACAACTGGGACATCTGGCACCAGAAAGTGTAGTATATATTGGAAGAACAAAAGGCCCTTGAGCCACTAACCACCATTCTGGTGGAAACTGAAGCTGGGACTTCAACCCAGCACAGGAGGAACCTGGAATTATACCAGGCATGGAAAAAGAAAAACAGCATTGCAAGAATCACCTTGCTGAGCACAATGGAAAATGACCTAATGTGGCAGTATGAGAAACATCCCACTGCACACGCCATATGGGCAGCTCTGAGGGAAAGGTTTGGTGGAACTTTGACCACCAAACTCAGGAGGCTAACAATCAAGTTTAACACATACAAGCTTCGGGGTAATACACCCATAAAGCAACACTTGCGAGATATGTCAAACATGATTAGGGAACTCCAGGAGGCTAGACACGCATTGACTAATGAGCAGCAGATGCAGGCTGTAATCAGGTCACTTCCACATAGCTGGGAGCACATGAAGATAAACCTAACTCATAACGACAGTATCATCACTTTTGATGATGTTGTAAAGCACATTGAGCTGGAAGAAGAATGCCTGGAAGCTTACAAGTCTTCTGGGCATGCCTATTACACTGAGAAAGCAGGTCCTTCCAATACCAAGCCCAATTTCAAAAAGGGCAAGAAATTTCACTGAAAGGGTGGGAAGTAAGTCCCTAAATTCAAAAGGGACAAAAAGGGCTTCAAGAAGAAAGGTACTAAAGGCAATAAGAAGAAGGTCGATCTGAATAAGATCAAGTGCTATGCCTGTCAGAAGATGGGTCACTTCACAAGGGATTGTCCTGAGCGGAATGACCGTGGAAAGTTACTAGTGGATTATGTGAATTCACACTTCTTATGTTGCAAGTTCTTCTTTTCTGACTGAACCTGTATCTTCTTCTTGGATTCTTGATTCAGGCTCAACAGATCATGTAATGAAGGATCGAGAATCCTTCGTGGATTACTGTCGGTTGTCGTATCATTGCAAGTGGCTTTATGTTGGCAGTAATACAAGGATCGAGGTCAAAGGCATAGGTACATGCAAGCTAGCTATACGCGGTGGAAAGACCTTAATCTTGCACGATGTGCTTCATACACCGGACATCCGACGGAATTTAGTTTCTGTACTGTGTCTCTTAAATTATGGGTTTGATGTGAATTTGTATGGCAAAGTTGCAGACATTTTTAGCAACAAGACCTTTCATGGTTCGGCTTTCGTTTCAGGAAAATTCTTTGTAATGGATGTTATTGGTGATTTTAATTTACATGACTGTTTTGTTGGTTCTTCAAATACAACTGTTGATATGAATGTGTGGCATGCTAGATTAGGGCACATAAGCCAGAATCGAATGATGAAACTGACAGAGGAAGGTTTGCTAGGTGAAATTCCAAATATGGAAATGTCTTTATGTGAAAATTGCTTAGCCGGTAAAGCAACTAGAAAACCTTTCGGTACGGGAACTAGAGCTGAAAATCCATTAGACTTAATCCACTCTGATATAGGCGGTCCCATGAGCGTGAGGGCGAGACATGGAGCTTGGTATTTCATTACCTTTACTGATGACTTTTCACGATATGGTCACGTCTATTTGATTTCACAAAAGTCTGAAGCACTGGAGTGTTTTAGACAATATATGAACGAAGTAGAAAATCAAGTAGAACATAAAATTAAAGTATTGCGTACTGACCGAGGTCGTGAATACTTATCTGATCAGTTTAAACAGCTCTGTGAAGAGAAAGGGATAATTAGACAGCTAACTATCCCTGGCACCCCACAACAAAATGGTGTGTCAGAAAGAAGAAATAGAACTCCTCTAGACATGGTTAGGTCAATGATGGCTCAAGCAAGCTTACATATTTCATATTGGGGCGATGCTTTATTAACAGTAGCCTTTATACTTAATCGTGTACCTTTAAAAAAAGTCAGTTCCACACCCTATGAATTGTGGACGAAACGCAAGCCCGATTTAAAAATCTTAAGACCCTAGGGGTCAGCTGCGTACGTTCACGATGATTCCCACAGGCATGGGAAGTTGGGTCTAAGATGAAAGAAATGTATCTTTATAAGATACTCAAAAGAATCAAAAGGATACGTTTTCATTGGGGAAAACGAAGATGGAACGGTGACTAAAATTGAATCAAGGGATACTGTATTTTTGGAAAGTGAATTTTCTGGCATAAGAGAAATAGATCAAACAGTATCTCTTTATGAGAGAGAGAAGAACAGGGTAGTGTAGATCGATCTAATGATTCCCAGTTGTCTCAATATATCGATCTGAGTGGGAGATCAGAAGGCTCAGAAAGGTCTTTACCGAGACCGAGACAGAAGAAACGAAAGAGACAAGGGGTTTCTGCAAGAAGGAGTGACAAGGGAAACGTACCCAGGAAGCGTTTCCCAATAGAAAAGGAAGCACTCATAGTCACACCGGATGAAGATGATGAGCCACGTTCTATATATGAAGCCGTGACGTCCCCTGCCAAGGACGAATGGAGTAAGGCAATGGAAGAAGAGATTAATTCAATGAGAAAGAATCAGGTCTGGGAACTCGTTGATCTGCCAAAAGGTCAAAAGGCCATTGGGAACAAGTGGGTTCTCAAGATAAAAAGAAAAGCGGATGGATCAATTGACAAATACAAGGCACGTCTAGTAGCGAAGGGGTACACACAATAGGAAGGTATCGATTATGACGACACCTTCTCGCCTGTTGTACTCTTTAATTCAATAAGGCTAATTCTAGCAATAGTAAATAGTTTAGATCTGGAGTTACATCAAATGGATGTGAAAACTGCATTTCTAAACGGAGACCTGGATGAAGAAATCTATATGGAACAACCAGTAGGTTTCATAAGGAAAGATTCAGATAGCAAAGTTTGTAAGCTCCGAAGGTCCATTTATGGATTGAAACAGTCATCCAGACAGTGGTATTTGAGGTTTCACAAGGCGATAACCTCATATGATTTTAAGATGATTGAAGAAGACCACTGCGTCTACGTCAAGCGGTTCGATGATAACTTTGTGATGTGGTCATTATATGTAGACGACCTACTGCTGGCCGGAAATAGCCTGATTTTGATCTTAGCCGTTAAAGAATGGCTGTCGTCGAACTTTAAGATGAAAAACATGGGAGAAGCAGAGTACATACTTGGAGTTAAAATCCAAAGAGATCGTTCAAAGAGAGTTTTATCTCTTTCATAGGAGAATTACATTAGGAAAATTCTCGAGCGCTTCAACATGAGTGACTGCAATCCCTTAGACACCTTGGTAGCTGCTGGAGTTAGCCTGAATCTTGAAATGTGTCCTAAGACTGAGTCAGCCAAGAAAAGAATGGAGAGAGTTCCCTATGCTAGTGCCGTTGGAAGTCTAATGTATGCAATGATATGTACAAGGCCAGATATTTGCTTCGCAGTTGGACTTGTGAGCAGGTTCCAATCAAATCCTGAAGAACATCATTGGAAAGCTGTAAAAAGGATACTGCGATACTTAAAGGGCACATCAGATTATGCACAGACTTATCAAGGAAGCGATCTATGGCTCATTGGATAATCCGATGCTGATGTAGGCGGAGACGAAGTTGAATGAAGGTCAACTTCAGGTTACACTTTCTTGCTAAATAATGGTGCCATAAGCTGGAGCAGCAAGAAGCAGATATGCATAGCCTTACATTCTATGGAAGCTGAGCTTGTGGCCTGCATTGCGGTAGTGCAGGAGGCTATATGGCTAAAAAGATTCATCGAACAACTTGGATTTGGGAATGAAAGTACAAATCCTGTGTTGATATACTGCGATAACATTGCAGCCATAGCCTACACAAAAGACCCAAAATATCATAGCAAGACAAAGCATATTGATATTAAGTATAATTTCGTGAGAGATTATGTAGCATAGAAAGTGATTAATGTACAACACATATCAACCAAGAGTATGGTCGCAGATCCCCTGACTAAACCAATAGCTAGAGAAGTGTTTGAGAAACATGTAAGGGCTATTGGTGTGTGCAAAATGTAATGTTACAGACACTATGTATTGAATTTATAATTGAAGTATGCAATTATTCATCATTGATTTATGTGTCTATGTACAAGTATACAATGTCTAGTATGTCGTACAGGCAGGTGAGGTAGGCTCTCTCACACGAGCTACCGCATTTGATACTCAGGAGGAGTATGCGAAGATGGGACATTTGTATTCACCAGCAAGGCAGCAGGAATGCTGATATGGTAGAGAAGAAATATAAATCGTGTCGCCTCGGCAACTGTAGCGTGTCGGGATGAGATACAATATATATCTATAAAACATGGATCGAATCATGGGAACCCGCTCCCATGATGCCTGTTACCAGACAACAAATTCTTCAATACTGACGTGATATGAGACTGAGACATAGAAGAATTTGGGTTTAGATGTTGAGAACATCTAGACTAAAAGTCTGTACGGTGTTAATAGCAACTGTTAAAATGACGTACGCTCTTATAGTATAAAAGAAACACCGTAGCATGTGATTCATACCATATGTGTTATAGAACCGTAAAAGGGAAGCAAGTGAATGGATCCCTGCTTCGTTGCCGTGTGAGTCCCAAGAAATTAATATTTCTACTTATATCCTTTGACTTTGACATTATCATGGAAATATACTTTAATGACTGCCACCTTAACGTACATCCTACTATCATGATAGATGCGATACAAGGTACTATGTTAGGAAAGTGATTGATGTATATCAAAATGATATATGGGTGAAAGGAAGATTACCTGATAAATACACAACTATGCTGGTGTCTGTGACATGTCCCTTATGATATCAACTTGGAGATTTCATAAGTGTGGATACCACGCATACGAGAAAGACAATCTAAGTTTTATGCTGACTTGGGAGGGATTAGATTCGTTAAAGTGAAAGTGTATTTTGGTTAAATCTAGGACATATGAGGCATAATAACCAGATTCAAGCTACATAAAGAAAGATTGTCTTGTGATGGTCCTGTGAAAAGGATTTCGAGTACAAAAATCTAAAAGACGTCATGCCCATGCGGTCATGGTAAAACACCTAGTATGAAAGCAAGAAAAGAGAAGGATGAGGCCCATGTCTCGTAATCCACCAAGTGTGAGTGGGAGATGTTGGAATATGGGACACCCTTGATGGATTAGGCCTATGTCCATGGGCTAGGTCAAATGCGTAAACCTAAACCCTAGTGGGAAGTTACAAGAGAGGAGTGTGGCTTCCCAAAGGCAGTAGACATAACACACAGAGAAAACAAGTTTTCTCCCTTCCCTTTTCTCTTTCAGAGAATCCTCTCATCTCCTCTCCTCTTGCCTTCGGTGTTTTTGCTATGTCTTGTGTTTGGATCCACCATTGTGATCCGAATTCCACGTGGGTATCTGCAGATTCGTAATTCGGCATCTCCAGGTATGCCCGAAATCCTTCAGGGAAAAACATGAAAAGAAAAAAGATTAGACAATATCACATGAAGCTATATATTTTAAATTTTGTGTCTAATTTACTCTTCTTTGACTTGGATGAGTTATTTTCCTTGTCCTTTTTTCTTGTTTCTTAGGCATAGCTTGAAAATTTCTAGCAAGCCATCTTGGTTTCCCAGTTAAGAAAACAACTTGTCCCATAAAAATTCCAAACCCCATCCCACATCCATATCCCAAAAATGGTTTCCATCGAAATCTAAATTTGTCATCAATAGATGATGAAGCTGGTTGAGGTAATTTCCCTTCATCTCGTTCACATGCTTTTGATAATGGAAACCCACATAGTCCTAAATTTCCCTCATAAGAGTCATTCGAAAATGTATCGAACTGTGTACTTCTTGGTATTTCTCCGACAAGTTGATTCAGTGAAGGATTAAAAACTTCAAAAAAGTTTAGGTTTGTCAGTGCAAGAGGAATCTCGCCCATAAGCCTGTTTGATGACAAATCTAACCATTCTAGATTTGTCAAATTGGCAACGGATTGAGGAATATGGCCAGTGATTTTATCGTGGGAGAGGTTCAGCCCTTTTAGTGGCAGTAGCTCACCAATAACTTGTGGAATCTCTCCATCAAACATGTTATTTGACAAGTCAATGGTTGTGAATGCGGTTATGATCCTTTCCAACTCTAAATCAATACCTTTCAATGTGACCAACACATGCAGATTCTTGATAATAAGATTCATGATAATATTTCATGTAATCTAGAATGGTTGAAACATAGTCAACATTCGCCATTCATTTAAATCCCTTCACGTATGATGTTGGCAAAGATCCCTTAAATGGTTGTTGGAAACATCGAAAATTCTTAACATAGGAAAAGCATGTTTGGTGTTGGAACTATAAGGACCCATTTGGGAAAGCAGTTGAAAAGTACTTTTATGATTTACGAGGAAAATATATGAAGGAGATTAGCTCGATTTGTTGAAAACACTATTGAACGTACATTTGGAGAGCTCACACGCTCTCTCAAACAGGCACTAAATGTCACCAAAGAACTTATTATCCCTTAAAATGAGTACCTTTAGTTTCGGTAAGCCTTCAAGCCAATTAGCAAATTCATTTTTGATCTTGTTTACTCCCACATCTAACATTTCTAATTGCTTGCAATGGGCCAAAGACAAATGCAACAGTCCTTCAAATTGATTGTTGCTCAAATGCAAGGATTGCAAAAAAAAAAACAGAGAAACATTGTTGGTATGGTCCCAACAAAGCTATTCATTTGTAGATTCAAAGTATGAAGCTCTAGGAAAGCAACAAGGCACATTGGGATGTGGCCTGACAAGTTGTTGTGAGATAAGTTGAGTATAGAGAGCTTGCATTGCAAAATGATGAAGAAATGTGTCCACTGAATTTATTGTTGGACACTAAAAAGAATTGAACCCAAAGGATGGAGTTGGGAGTTTTCCTTGCAATGAGTTGGTGCTGAGATTAAGAAAACTCAAGATCCTCAGAGAAAGATGTATAACTGATGTCAAGTTATTATGATAAAGATCCTGAAAGTTCAAAGAACCATTCACCACTTACGTTATAACTAAGTAATTATTTAGTTGATTTAATCACATAAAAAGTGAACTGATTCTTATATTAAATCTTAAAGGCAATGAATGATAAGATGTGACCTTAAATTAGATCAATGTACTGGAATGAAGGTTAGGATTAGAAGAAATGGGTATTAACTAATTATCAACTTACCCAGTATACATAAATAAGAAGCAATACTGAACACCATTGCATTAACGTTTAGAATTTTCTATTTGAATAAGAGACCTCTAGATCCCAATTTCAAAGAATGATGGACTGCTAATCTTGAATAACCACGTTTCATAAAGGATGCATCAAACAGTAATCCACTAACGTGTGTAGAGCCTCCAAAAAATAAATATACATAATAACTTTATCAAATCCCATATGTATACATACACCACACAAAAAAATTGTCATCGACGTAGCTATTTTCGCTAAAAGTATTGACGGTGACAAAAATAAGTCGTCACTTAAAATATTTTTAGCATTAACAAAAAGTCATCGCTGAAGATCCCCTTTGACGGCGATAGAAAAGTCACAGTTGAAGGTCCCAATACTTTCACAATTTTTAAAAAATAATAATTACTCTAGTGACTGCCACATCATAACCGCCCGGCACCACGTCACCGATGACTACCACACCATCACCATTACCTGCATACCACTTGTCGCCATATACATGCCACCTCACCTATGCCACATGTCACAACCTCGTATTGTTTTGTGTTGCCAACTGATAAATTTAAAAGTTTACCTTCTCTAGAAATCGAACTCCAACCCCTTAGGTGTGCCTGTGGGCCTTTGTTAGTTGAGCTTCAATGACTTTGCATACTTTAAGCGCACATTTAAATATATATATATATATATATAATATTTTACTACATAATAAATATATACATTTATGTGTATAAATTTATACATAAATCTATATATACAATATATAATATTATTAGAAACTAAAAGTAAATTGGATGACAATTTTAATGTAGGTGCTTATTACTTTATATATTTGCATTTGATTTTATATATAGTATATTATTGATTGAATAATAATTTTTATACACTTATATAATTATTAATTTCATAATTATTATTTTTTTAAAAAATATTATTTTTAGCCCCAATGAATGGTATTTTCTTTCTTGTTTTTTTTTTTAGTGATAGTTGTAAACCACAACATAGATTTCTGCAACGGTCTAACCTTGATTTCTGTTTTAACTTGATGTTATCACCACAAAGTTACGCACACTCGGAAAATGTATAGGAGATGTTGATGGTCTCATGGATCTGCATCTGCTAACTATTGTAAACAAAAGATAATTGAATACCAACCAACGAAAATTATAAATAATCAATATATATATCTGTGAATAATTATAAAGAAGACCCATTTTTCTTTATTTGACTTACTTATAATTACATAGAAACATAGATCAATCCTTATAATATTGTTTTCTCGATTATATTATTTTCTAGAAAATTGATCAAATATTCAGCGCAGCTTCTGATTTCTATAAATGAATTGTTATGCACGGAGTGGAAAAATTCTTTATTTGACTTAATTAGAATTTCTTAGAAGCATGCTTTATGACTAAAATCATTCATTATAATATTTCTTTCTCCATTTTATTACATTAATGACTAGAAAATTGGTAAAATTCGGGGAACTATATATCAAAAGATGGAACGTCAAGCTTGGGATGGTAACAAACCAACCAATCCCACAATTTGTTTTTTTTCTTTTTTTTGACCACTAGACCCCTAAATTATATTTCAATTTGCATTATGGCTTTGTCTAGCTCATAAAAAAGAAGAAGAAAATTTTAATTTAACTTTCTTAAACAACGGAGCAGAGATGGTAATGTGGGTTGGGCCCAGCCCAATGCCCGCCACCTCTAACCTGCAGGTTAGGCGGGCTGAGCATGCGGGTTGGTGGGCCAGCCTGCCTAACACATTTTTTTATTTTTTAAAAAAATTATTTTATATATTTTTTTTGTTTTTTTTCAATCCCAATATTTTTTTACAAAGGAAAAAGTAATATTAAATTCTATTTTTAGAAAATTATGGAACACTTATTGATAGGATTGGAAAGAGAATCATGAAATTTTTTTTAAAATTCCATCCACAAAATTTATAAACAATCGAAAAATCATTTTGAAGAACACAATTATGCAAATAGGAGTTTCTTAATTATACCATTTTGAAAGTTAGTTTGAGACTTTTGACCGCATGTACCGCATGCTTGTGAAGCTATTGTCTTCAATTCTATTGAGAAGTTGTAAATCAATTTTCATGTACAGTATATTGGTTTAAGCAAGAATTATGTAATATCCCAAATTTCGTAAAAAGAAATAAATGACAAACTGATAAATTACGAAATGATTTGAGGCCCATAAATAAGGAAAAATATAGAGGAAAATGCCTAAAAGAAAGAAAGGTCATAATTGATTAAGTCCATAGTCTTAAGGATTATAAGTAAAAATGATTAAGGGTAAAATGGTCATTTGGCCTATACAATAAGGGTAAAATAGTCATTTCGATTAAAAGACATATGGCTTAAAATGTCATCAAGTAATAAGGACATTTGGTAATTTGGTCAAAAGTCAACCAAAAAGTCAAAGTCATTCCAAAAGTCAAAGTTGGCCAAAAATGCCAAAGTCAACCAAGGGTAAAATTGGAATTAAGAAAGAGTAGAAAAAGTGATAGCATTTTGGTAATTAAGAAAGAAATAAGAAAGTAGTGGCATTTTTGTAAATAAGTAAAAAAATGATAAGGTAATATCATTTTCGTAATCAAAGGATCTTGGAGTTAAGGGCGACTGAGAAATAATTATTTGAGGTAGAAGGAGTCCTCAAATACCAGAGACTCGAACTGAGAAAAGATTAGCTGGGTCATAAAGTAATTAATAAAATTATTACCCAGTATCCGGTGCGAGCAGTTTTGAAGTACGGAGATCAACAGTGCCTGAAAGCCCCGAAAAAGGATTTTCTTAGAAAATTAACTTCGGAAAATCCGGGAAGAATTTTGAGGAACGGAAAAGGGCTTGAGTATTAGGGAAAAATATAAAATTTTTGCATGTCCTTAAGTCAAATTGGCCCCCGGGAGCCCATTTTACGGTGTTGCACGCAAATCGAAGAACCCTGACGAGTTACGAGAAAAACCCGGAGATGAATTGGGCTAGGACATGACGCCACCTAGGCAAGGAGGCCTAGGGAATGGTGCCACATGAGAGATAAAATCTCCAGAAAAGTAAAAAGGTAGTTACTCGCGTAAAGGTTACTTTACGGAAATGCCTGCCACCGGATCAAGTAACTGGATAGATAGTGGTGCAGTCAGCCCAACCAAACTAGAAAAGGGAGTCTGAAAAGTCACTTTTCAGCAAGCAATGGGCCAAGGACAAGTGGCACAATACCCATCAAGTATTTTAAGTCTTGGTCCCCAAGTTTTAATATCATCTACACAATGTTCCAAGAGACAAATTAATTAGGAAACTCCCTCTCTTTCTCTTCCAAAAACCGCCACCCTCCCTCTCTCTCTTAGATATGAAATTATCTCCCTTCTCTCTAGCCAAAAACACCATCTTCAAGCTTCCAAGGAGAAAAAGAGAGCTAGCACAAATAAGGTAACCATTCAAGCTCTCAAATCTTCATCTTTTCTCAAGCTAGCAACCTTCTACTACCTTCCTCTTGAGTTGTTCCTTGCATGAGCCTCTCTTTTGCGAAGAGGATGGCTAGGATTTCAAGAGTCTAAAATGGAAAAGAGAAGGTTTTAAAGGTGGAAAATGGTTGCAAGTTGTTTCTTGAGTAGTATGAACTTTGTTGTTGGTTAGTTTGTGTTGATGTAAAATTTTGGGAAACTCAAGTTTATGAGGAGATGCTGCCCAAATTTCTTTTGGTCTAAGAGAAGGTGTGTTTGAGTAGATCAAAGTTAAGAAAAGGGGTTTTGGAAGCAAGGAAACACATGGTTTCATGAACAAAGTTGGAAAACCCTTCTTTTTACTGTTTTCGTCCAAGCTAAAGAAAAAAATAGAAAGGATGTGTTTTTGAGTATTTTGATGGTTCCATTGGCTTCAAAATGATGTTTTGTGTAGGCTAAAACTAAGAGATGGATTTTAGAAGCCTTAAGGGCCATAAAAATCATGTCTTGAACTTGTAGGACTCTTAGAAAAATAAAAGAGGGTTTTATGCGTTTTTGCGAGTTTTGTTGCATCTAGATGATAGCATATTTATATGGATGTTATGCCATAATTTTTAGAGTTTTAAGATCTCCAAGAAGCATACTTGGAAGAGATCCAAGAGCACTTTTGAAGTGGGGTAAAAGAAAGCAAAGAAAAGGTAGCAAAACCTATTAATCTCCTTTTATGTTTATGAAAATGAGTTGTGAATGTTACATGAACTTTTATGATGATTAAAGTGCATGATTTGTGTATGAAATGAGACTTTTTTGCTATGGCCATATGCATATTAAAGTGAAGTTTGGTGTGTCACATGTTTATATGTTCATACACATGCTTTAAAGTTATGTATGCATATTCCCAAATCTCATTCCCCCCAACTAACCATGTAAGTGGAAGCACAAGCAAGGGTAAGAAAAAAGTTATTAATGCATGAAGAAGTTGCCCCTTGTTTGTATGGTTCTTGTGTAAATGTTAAGTTGCTAACTCTCTCTTGATGTTGTTGATGTTGTGCTGTAACTTTAAACCTCTACACAAAGTATCATGGGAATGTGTGATAAGGCATGCATGAAAATAGACTAAAACTAATAAGGAATGTTAAGGGAATGGTCATACATGATAAAGAAGAGTTAATGAACCAAAAAGTGGTTTTGGTGAATTTTAACAAAAAAAAAATTGGTTTTCAAAGTTAAAGGGCTTCTAAAGACTCTGAAAAATGCATCTGCTTCATGTGGCAAGGAAAAATAGCAAACGAACTCCAAATGAGCTGAAACTTTATAGTCAGAAACTACACATAGTGAGCTTTAAAATGACATAAAGTGTACGAAATTTGGATGTTTATTTTGAGAGATATGAATTTTCAAAGTTTAAGGTAAAAACTGGAAAAACTGGAATTGATCAATTGGACAGTAAATGTTTTGGAATATACTGATTTAAATGGGCAAGTTTTAGGGCCAATGAGTATTTTTTTCCCTATAGGTCACTTAATGAGCTAAATTTAGAAATTGAAACCACTCCATTTCGATTTTTCTAGAATTAATTATGATTTTTCAAAGTTGGGCTATAAATCTGAAAAAATGACCCGTGAACAATAACAATGTTTTTTTACGTTTTTAAAAATCCAATTTCACAATTTTGGGTTAAATTTAATATCTAAGGCCCAAGAGTGGTTCAAAAATAATCTTTTATGAAGATATAGGAGGAAAATAGGATGTGTTACAAATTACATTTCTAACCGTGATAATTTCCATGCCATAAAGGTGACAAATTGTTTTTTGTAATTTTTTTCGAAGGTGAAGGGGTTTAAAATCAAACTCTAGCTTCAGGAACCAATATATTTGACTTGTTTTTTGTACCTTCTAAAAAAAGATAATTTTATCTTATCAGTTTAACATGTTTTCAATTTGAATGTTTGCACACATGTAGAATCATGGCTGTCTATTTATTTTATTTTGAATATTGTGATAAGCTATTGAAATTTTTTCCATGAGTTTGTAAATGATTACATCACCTATACAATCTATAGAAAAGCTCACCCCTATTGTGTTTCGAAAATAAAATACTCATTTTCTACACTAATTATTCTTGTTACAACTTTGTGTGGAAATTTATGTTATTTCTTTAAAAAATTGAGTTAACTTTCTACTTTACAAACTTGTTAAGGTCATTTTGAGAATCACTGTAGAAAGTTTATCATTAAGTGAAACGTAAAGCCGCAAACAATGATTCTTTAGAAAAATCCTACTAATAATTTTATCAAATTTTCTAATTAATTTTGTGATTTTCAATAATTATAATTATAAATTCCACGCACCGGGAATCATAGATAGAGCTCGTGTTTTTTAATTATGCAAGCTCTCTTATGGGATCACCTTTTTACAACTAGAGTATGATCCTTAGCCATTTCACAAGAAATATTAGATCAATTGACAAATTATTTTTACTATATTAGCTTTGGACTATTAAATAGCAAAATTTTTAATTGAAAACTATTTTGTAAAGACAAATAAAAAGAGCTTTTATCATTAAGAATTTGTCGTAGGTGAAATGCGAGAAGATCAAAATCAAAGCTTTATTAATTATCTTTATTTTTCAATTTTATAACAATTAATGTAATATAGCAATTAATCACTTTGTCAAAGTTTTTTTGGGATGCCATAATTAAAAAAGAATAAAATTATATTTCAAACTTATACCTCATTCACGTTTAAAACACACAATAAAGCAGTGATAGCAAAAAGCTAAATGTTTCATTAACAAAATTATAGGCCTTTACATCTAAAATCAAACATATTAATACACCCTTGGTAGTGTTGCGAGAATACTTAACATACATGTTACAAACTAGGCAAACAAAGAACAAAAAAGATAAAGACCAATAACTTGTAACACATTACAAGGCCACATTCTTGAGGTAATTCAATCTTCAATTTGTATGAGCTCTATTTCTTCTCCTTTTGGCTTGTTTCTTGTATTGGTCTCCAAAAGTCCTAATAAGCCACCGAGGCTTTCCAATCGAGAGCATAATATACCCAATGAAGATTCCAAATACCATTCCACATCCATATCCCAAGGCCACTGGCTTCCAACCAAATCCAAATTTCTCGTTAGAATCAAAACTTGGTGCAGGTGATTCTCCTTCATCCTTCTTGCAAGCTTTTGACAATAGAACACCACACAGTCCTAAATTTCCTTCGTATGAATCATTTCGGAAAGTTTCAAATTGCTCACCTCTTGGTATGGTCCCCTCAAGCTGATTTTTTGAAAGGTTCAAAAGAGCAAGAAAGTTGAGGTTCGTCATTTCTTGAGGAATCTCACCCTCAAGCTCGTTGCATGATAGATCTAACCATTCTAGACTTGTCAATTTTCCTATGGATTTTGGAATAGAACCAGTGATTCTATTGTGGGAAAGATTAAGCCCTATTAGTGCATGAAGCTCTCAAATCGCTTTTGGAATCTCCCTATCAAATCTATTATTTGACAAGTCAATGGTGGTGAATATTTTCAAAATCCTTACCAGCTCTTTGGTATAACCCTTCCAATTGATCATCATTGATTCCTTGTAGGTTGAATAATTTTTACTTCCCATATATTGCCAACGAGCTTGAACTTTGACTACATTCATCATTCCTTCAAACCCCTTGATGTATAATGTTGGCAAAGATCCATTAAAATGATTGTTGGAAAGGTCAAAGATCCTTAATTCAGGAAATGGATGCTTGGTATTTTTGGGACTAGAAATGGCCCCATGAAACCTATTCTCTCTCAAAACAAGCACTTGTAACTCTGGAAAATCATCAAGCCAACTAGGAAATGTGTCCTTGATCTCATTGTGACCAACATCAAAAATTTCTAATTGATTACAATGTGCCAAAGATTGAGGCAACGATCCTGTGAGTCGGTTGCCATTGAAATGCAAAGTTTGCACCACATTGCTCTTTGAAAAATTGTCTGGTAAAGTTCCGAAAAAGGCATTCATCTGTAGATCTAGAACAGAGAGATTGGGGAAGCCAACAAGACATTGTGGAATAGGCACTGACAAGTTGTTGTGTGACAAGTTGAGTATCTCAAGTGAGGTTGCATTGCAAAACAGAAAGGAAATGTCTCCACTAAATTTATTGTTTGAGACTGTATAAAATTCAGCTCCATAGAATGGGATCGGGAGATTTCCTTGGAACATATTGAAGTTGAGATCAAGAAATCTAACACATGTGCTTGAAAGGGATGAAGGGACTTGACCACTGAAATTATTATTATTAACTGCCAAATATTGTAATTCATTAAGCTTTCCAAATACATTCGGCAATTCACCACTGAAACTATTATTTGAAAGATATAAGGACTTGATATTTACAAGTGTTGAAAGAAATGAGACCCCACCATTAAATTTGTTTGAGGAAAGGTCCAATGAAATGAGTTGAGTGAGATTATTGAAACTCGGAGAAACACTATGTATAAAGTATATATTTATTCATCTAAATTCACATAAAGTTTCAGTTGGGTTCACTGAATTTAAAAAATACATTTTAATTCTTTTATTTTTAACGTTGTAAATTTTACTTAATAGAAAATATTGATCCAACAAATTTAAACTGTGATTCTATAATTGAATATAAAAATAATTGTATTGTAGAATTAATTTTTAAGCATATTTTGACATCATTAAATTTTAAAATCACCATTTAAATTTGTTGAATTGGCATTTCCCATCAAGTAAAACTAACGCGTTAAGAATAAAAGTACACTTTTAAAATTTAAGGAATTAAAATAAATCTCTATGTAAATTTAAATGACTATATATAGAAATAATTGTAAAGAAGACTTAAAAGCATGCTTTCTAACTAAAATCAATCCTTATAGTATTTTTCTCTATTTTAATATATCTAAAGATGAAATGCCGTACACGGAGTGCCACTAGATCAATTGAATCCCACTGTTTTCTTTTCTTTTCTTTTTTCACCAATAGAACCCTAAATTTAAATTTAAAATCTTGTATTGATGTTATATACTTTCTTGCATATATTGGGTGCAAATTTTCCAGTTTTTTAACGGAATGAATTCCAAACTCCGGAATATTCTATGCAAATAGCATTTTGCATTATGGATTTCTCTAGCTAAAAAAATGGAAAAAATACTAAGAAAAAATTATTGTATAATTTAAAAAAGAAATGTAGTTAGTGAATGGGCAATCATGTTTGAAATAGCGATTGAAGCTACTTTTCTAATGTGATTTACGATTTACAAATTAATTTTTTTAGGAGATAAAGAAATTAATTAACGGATATATTTACCATTAGTCTTTGAATTAATTTGCTTGATTTATAAAACGATATATAATCTAATGATATAACAATTTTAATATATATATTATAATTAAATCATTATTTAACTTTTTTAATCAACTAAAAAATTAACCGATTATTATGTTAAATATGGCAGCGAACAATTGAATGAAGGCTTGTATTTAAGATTAATTAATTATCAACTTACCTGTGTACGTAAATTAGACGCAGTACCAGACAAAATTGCACTGATGTTTAGAATGTCCAACAGTGATGTGATATATATGAATAAAGGCTTGTATAGCGTGATCATATAGATAATTTTCAAAATGCATGGGTCCCATGTTAACAAAAGAGAAGAATTTGTTTTTTTTATAATTAAATTTATCGATTTGCAATATTGTCTTCAAACAAAACTTATAACCTACATTTTTATCACTGTTACAAATTCCATAATATTACCTGGAAATAGCAGTTGTCAGGATTTTTTTAATGTTAAAAAAACTTAGAAAAGTTCTTAAAAAAATTCCATCAAAAACTTATAAAAATTCATTCTAATTTATTCAAAAGAAAATTCATTGAATGAATAATGTGCCGTGAATGGAGGGCTGTAGAGTTATAAAGAAGTTTCAAAACTAGGAAAAAGAAGTTGTCAATATATGTAAAAGGAAAAATCTCTTAAAAAAATTCCCCTTGAATTCTAAAATCCCAAATTCCCCCTGACTATTTAAAAGGATAAAAAATAAAAGGCCACTTGTTATAGCATTGCAGTCGGAGCCCCAGCACCGAGAGGCAGGTACTTGGCTAGAGCTCCAATCACTGGTCACCGGAGCTCCGGTGCCCACCAAGTTATTATGTTTTGCTTAAATAAGTCAATCTGATGGAGATATGATTCAATCCCACCCCACCTTTGTTCCCTAAATCTTAAGGAACCATTGAATCATCAACCCACTTTGATAATATAATGCGTATAAATATATAACACATATAATCATGTAACGTTTTACTCCGTGACAATACTTATAACCCGAATGACAACATTTGTAATGTATTGATCACTTCAATAATAAGTGTCATCAATTATAGTATTAGACATTTTTATTGAAATGGTCAATAATTTTACAAATGTTATCATTCTTGTTACAAGCATTATCACTTATTAAAATATTGGATGATTACATATTATATATTTATATGCACTTTTATATCAAAATAATTTATATATATTAAAATTTTGGAAGACCAAGGTGGGGTTCCCACCACTTTGCCTCCCATTTCAGGAAAAAAAAAATAATTTGGTAGCTTCAAAAACAGTAATCGGAGCTCCGTCTAGGTGCAACGTCAGAGTTCTAATGATTGCCAGTGGTGGTCCTCTGACGACTAACATTTATCTTTTTTTTTTTTGAAACAATCAGGGGCATTTTCATAAAGTACTAAATTTTCAAACGGACAAATTGCTACTCTTTCCTTAATTTGTTCTTTTTCAAATTCAGGGGCTCATTTGGGATTTTCAAGGCCAAGAGGTTTTTTATAGGGATTTTCCCTATTTATAAAGCGTCTTAAAAAGGGCATGCTTCAATGAATTTATTTAGAAAATTCAATGAATGAATGACGTGCCATAAGGGGTTGTAGAATTATGAAAAAGTTTCAAAACTAGGAAAAGTAAGTTGTCATATGGTTAAAAATGTCTTAAAAATGGCCAATTCAATAAATTGTCATATTTAGTAAGACTTATTTTTCTTCATTTGACTTAGGGCTTGTTTGGATAACCCGTTAGGAAAATGGACACAAATTCCGAGGTAAATTTGTGAGAGGAATTTTGTCTAGGTAAGCGCAGGAATAGATTTTTGTTACGCAAACGGGCTAAACAAACAAGCCTTTAGAATTGCTTAATTGGAGGGAAAGGAGGGGGAGGGGAGGTTACCTCCCCTTGTTTGGTTTGAATTTTTTTGGAGGGGAGGGAATAAAAATAACCTTCTCTCCCCCCCTCCCCTTCCTCTCTTTTTGTTCCCTCCAATTTGGGGGGGTTTTGGAGGGAGCAAAAGTTATTGACTAAAATGTTCCTACTATATTTTGCTTATTCCACCTAATACCCTCATTTCTTACCCTATTTAATTAATATATTGTAATAAAATAAAAATAAATGAAAATATATTGTAATAAAATTATATTATTATAAAAGTGATTAAAAAATTATATAATTGTAATTAAGAATATATTATAAAAAATTAAATATTTTAAAAAAATATTTTTAAAAGTAAAATAATAATTACAAGCATATTTTTATAAAAATATATTAATATAAAAATAATTTACAATGTAAATATATTATTAATAAAACATATTATTAAACTTAAAATAAAAATATAATTATGGATAGAAATCTTCTTCCATTTCAAAATATAATTTTTTATTTATTATAAATAAAAGTATTACTCAATTAATTAGTAGGTTGAAAATATTCCTTAAATTAATTAGAAATAAAAATGATATAATTATGGTTAAGGGTATATAATACATATTAATTAAAAATATGAACTACTATATAAGGGTATAATAGTAAATTAATCATTACCTCCCCTCCCTTCCTCCTTTAAACCAAACACAAAATTTATTTCTTCCCCTTAAACCCTTCCATCCCTTGCTTTCCCCTCCTATCCATCCCCTCCAACATAACCAAACAGAGTAATATTAAATCCTTCCATCTCTTGCTCTCCCCTCTTATCCATCCCCTCCATCAAACCAACCATAGCCTAAAAGCATACTTTATAACTAAAAGCAGAGCTTCTAATTTCTAAAGATGAAGTGTCAAGCACGGAGTGGTAAAATTCTTTATTTGACTTAATTAGAATTACAATAAGCATGCTTTATGACTAAAATTAATCGTTATAATATTTTTTCTTCGTTTTAGTACTTTTATGACTAGAAAATTGGTAAAATTCGAGGAACTATATATCTTAAGATGTGTCAAGCTTGGGGTGGTAATAGACCAATTAATCCCACGATTTTTTTTTTTTTTTTGCTTTCTTTTGACCAATATATCCCTAAATTATTTTTCAATATTCGACAACAAAGATTATTTGTCACAAAATATTTCAACATTTTAGCACTTAAAAATAAAATTGTTTATCCTCTCTCTCTCTCTCTCTCTCTCTATATATATATATATATAAACCCTAAGTCTTTAACGCCTTTCCCACTTTCTTGCATGTCTTATATTGGATGTAATTTTTCTAGATTTTTCCGTCAGAATTCCAAACCCTAATATTCGGTGAAAAATAGAAATTTTCAGTATGGCTTTCTCTAGCTCATAAAAAAGAAAAAAGAAGAAGAAGAAGAAATTTTTAATTTATTTTTTAATGAAACGGAGTCAGTGAATGACATTTTATACGTGTAGATGAATTGGCTGATATGCCGTGAATAATGATATCTCCTCTTACTTAATTGTTTGAAATTGAAAATTCAAAGAATGTAATTGAGATATTTCCTTGTAATAAGAATTATATATGGCACTTGCTTGAAAGGGATGAAACAACTTGACCACCGAAATTATTACTCCTTACTTAATGTAGGGCTTAATTTTGAGAATTAATCTTAGTCCTAAATGCATAATATATTTCTAATTTTCTTATTTTCCCACATTACGCTTATTGATACTTCCACAACAATAATCAAGTAAAAGAGAAGGGGAATTAAAATGATGCTTAGAAAGTTTTAGAAAAAAATGTGCTATTTTAACTGACTTAACTAACCTCTCTAATATAATCAAATTAGGTAAATAAATTTTACATTTAAGATTGGAGGGATATTATTTAGTTCCAAACATTGTAATTCACTAACCTGTCACCACTGAAATTTTTACTAAATGATATAAATGGTTGAGATGTTCAAAGTTTGAAAGTGATGATGTGATATATGACCCCACTACTTGCTAAGTTTGGTCGACGAAAGGTTTGAAACTAGTGAGCTGAGTGAGATTTTTGAAACTTGAGGGAAATGTATGTTGCGATTATTGATTACTGTGTTAGTTACTTCTTTTTTGGGTGAATATGAATGTATAATAACTTAAATATTAAGTTTTGAATTTTTTCTTATATATTCAATATTTGAGATAAAAATATAATAATCTCATTATGGCTAGTATGATCACAATAATAATTATGACCAATGCAATACATTAACCAATATCCTATTAGTTAATTCTAAAACCATTGAAATATAAATGTCACCTTGATCCTTCGTTTTGAAGCATGATAAAGAAAGAAAATACAATACGAAGTATTAAAATGCGATATTGGTATTCTGCACAACCTGCGGGTCAGCTCGTCAACCCCTCCCTTGCCCGCACCGTCACTAGCGGGTTGGCGGGCTACATATATTTTTGTTTTATCTTTAAAAAATTAAATTTCTTTTTGCTTCTTTTTTTTGCCCAATTTTTCATAAGATAGTATAGTCATATCATATTAATTGACTCATATAATTCTTTTTTACTAATAAATTTTCAATAATGACTTTTTTCATGTTTTAAAACACAAATATAAATATTAATGTGTTGTTATAATTTTAAATATAGTATTATAAAAAGTTAATATAAAAATAAAATATTCTATACCATTTTTAATGTATTAAGTATTATTTATTATACTTTAAAAAAATATTGAGATAAAAAAGTAAAAAAATATATAATATATTATTTTTTAAAAAAAATTTAAAAATATAGGTGGCGGGTTGGCCGGTCGAGCATGGTGCCAGCCCAACTAAAACTTATAAAAATTCATTCTAATTTATTTAAAAAAATTCCCTAAAAAATACCTTTTGAATTCTAAAACCCCAAATTGCACTTCATTATTTAAAAAGATAAAATATAAACGATCACTTGTTGGAGCACTGCAGTCGGAGCGCTAGCACTAGGAGGCATGTACGTACCAAATTATTAGAGCCCAGTCAATGGAGTTCCGGTGCCCACCAAATTATTATGTTTTTCTTAAATGAGAATGAATATGATAAATATGAGATTTGATCGCACCCCACTTTGATTCCTAAAAAGTTTGGGACTATTAGTCCATCAAACCACTTTGATAATATAATACATATAAGTATATAACATAAGTGTCATCAATTGTAATAGTAAACTTTGTTATTGAAATGATCCGTATCTTTAAAAATGTTATCATTCGTATTACAAGTATTATCACTTATTAAAATGTCACATGATTTCACACACATATCTCTATCTATATGCACGTTTTGGGATTCTGAAAGTCAATATTTACCCTCTCCTTAATTTATTCTTTTTCAAATTCATGGGCTAATTTGGGATTCTCAAAAAGGGCCCGCTTCAATAAATTTATTTACAAAATTCAATGAATGGATAACGTACCATGAGGGGTTGTGGAATTATATAAAGATGGAATGTCAAGCTCGGGGTGGTAATAGACCAATCAATCTCACAATTTGTTTCTTCTTTCTTTTGACCAATATACCCCTAAATCATACCTGAATATTCTTGACCAATTGACCAATGGAATGTCAAGATCATGTGGAATGTTTCTTGACGTTTTCTTACTTGACTTGGTCCATAAAAGAAAATGGAGAAATTACAGTAAAATATCTTTAAAATATAGAAATAACAAATTCTACTGCCCATTAAGTATAATTCCAGATAGGCGTATTGGACCATTTTGGGACACTGAAATTTTTCCAAAAGAATAAAGTAGCCTTGAGCTAATAGGAAAAGCAACAAAGAGATAATATGGAAAGACCATTTTGTGAATTTACTAAACACTAGACATTCACTATAATGAAGTTGATATATTATAAAGTTGGAAACGTTCCATGACAGGGCTATCTAGCTCAGGGGTATTCTGGTCTTTTCGCAAAATGTTAATATTTCAAAATGGTCTACTGAATCTCATATAGAATTATGCTTATTGGATCCCTTACTTTATTTTAAAGAAATTTTACTATTATTTTTCCGTGATATTTCTCTAACATGGGCGTATATTTTTAACAAATTAATTTGAAAAGCTTTTAAAAGTTGTATTTCTTTATTAGGTAAATATAATTTTCAGTCCTCAAATTTTTTTTGGTCTCTATACCTTTAATAGATTTTGCCTTTGGTCCCTACTCTTAACAGCTATAATTAACATTATTAAAAATCTAAGTCCTTATAAAACTACAGAAAACATAAGTTTCAAACTTTAGGAAAACAAATTATATTAATCCTTCTTTTTCATGTAATTGATATGTCTAACATTGCTTCCCCTTGATGTCTCATAAGCATGCATGAATAATTCGGGAATTATTCTAATTGATATGTGTAATAAGACTTTTCTTACTGTGTAAACAATAATAAATTGAGATTAAAGCGATTTTAATTGATGATCTTTTATGAAGATGCAAATCAAAATCATATGCATTTGCTAGAAACCGAAATAGTATATTAACTCATCATAAGATACCTACACGAATTAGATTATTAACGTATCTTATTATAGTAATGTCAATGAGCCTTTAGGCCTAAGATTGCCTAGATTCATCTATAAGAAACACTATGTTTTAATATGATCAAAAGTCATTTTTATACGAATGGCCATAAAGCTTGTAACTGAGTGTAGTGAGATCCATACCAAGAAAAATGAGAGGTTAAGATGGCTCGTCAAGTCCAAGATTTTGATGCTTTAAAGGTAAAAGGATAAATTGTAATAGAAGTTAATTTCAATTCCTTTTTTGTGTTAAAAGAGTTAATTTCATCTCAACCTATGAAACCTACAGTGATATTTCATATTACTTTGACCATTTAATGAAAATATTGTCCTTCAGCATCCTATATCAAGATTATCTCCAAGAAAAGAATTTTAAAATATACATTTGATCATCTAAATTCACATAAAGTTTTAGCTTGGTTCACTAAATTTAAAAGGTATATTTTTAATCATTTATTATTAACATTGTTAATTTTATTTAACGGTAAATATTGATTCATTAAATTTAAACTGTGATTTCACAATTAAATATTGATAACATATGGTTAAATTTTAAAATATAAAAAATTGTATTATTGAATTAATATTTAAGCATATTTTGACATTACTAAATTTTAGAATCACCGTTTAAATTTGTTCAATCGGTATTTTCCGTTAAGTGAAATTAACACGTTAAGAATAAAAGTACACTTTTAAAATTTAAGGAATTAAAATGAGATTTTATGTAAATTTAAAAGACTAAATATAAAAATAATGGTAAAGAAGACTTGTTTTTCTTATTTGACTTAGAATTACTTAAAAAAGCACGCTTTATAACTAAAATAAGTCCTTATAGCATTTTTCTCTATTTTGATATATTTAAAGATGGAATGACGTGCACGAGTGCGAGTAGACCAATTTAAATTTAAAATAGTCTCACTTATATACTAAATTTTCATTGATGTTATATACTTTCTTGCATATATTGGGTTAGCACCGATAAAGCGGGCCAGCCCGCGGGTTGCGGGTTGGCCCGCGCAGGTTGGCGGGCTGGGCGGGCTAGCTCGTCAGCAGCCCGCCAGGTGGCGGGTTGGGGTTTCCCAACCCGTCAATCTTTTTATTTTTTTTAAAAATAAAAAATAAATTCATTTTCCTTTTTTTACTCAATTTTTTTCTATAAGATTGCATATTTATGATATTCTCTTTCAAATTCTATGAATAAGTGTTCAATAATTTCCTAAAAATAGAGTTTAATATTACTTTTCCCTTTGTAAAAAAATATTAGGATGAAAAAAATGTAAAAA
>JANTPZ010141788.1:0-15082 GCA_025593235.1 Vachellia pachyceras | reverse complement strand
CCAATGTTGGGCAGGGCGAGCTGTCAATTACCCTCAGGCGTTTACTTAAGCACCCAGGAGCTAGGAAGCCTCCCCAAGCGCCGTGACTGGAGTCACAATAAAGTGACCTTCCCCGGTATCAAACCCTCTCCCTTTGGTGAGAGTGTCTAATACCTTTCCCAGTTGAACCCACCGACGATGGGTAACCCACACTTAAAAGACTATGAAGTAAAGGTCTTGTTCAAGCCTATTAAAATTGAGCCCAAACTCTAAAGTCCAGGCTCACTGCCCTACCAGATATTTGTTTTTTTCTTTGGATTCTTTTTTTTTAAGTAAATACTGAATATCATTTTGTCAAAAGAGAAGTACAAAGAAAGTGATAAGTGAATCATTAAATACATGTTGATTTTAGATATATTAGATTTCATTTATGGATATTTTTATCTATTTGATTTATTTTATATGATTCTCTCATAAATATAAGTGCTAGAATAAAAAATAATCTTTCTAGAAAATCTATTCATACTTATTTTATAGATATTATAAGATAAAGTGAAAAGATATTCAAAGATGGGGCCATAATCGTAATATTAGCCAAAATATGAGCAATAGAAGGAAGATGCACAACTTGAATTTTAGATCTTAAGCAGCGACTTGGATTATTATAGCTTTGACTACTTCTTAGTAACTATCCAAAATTGAAAAATTCCAAAAACTAAGTAGTAAACTCAATTACCAATAAAATAACAATTACAAAATCAATCATATAATTTTCACCAAAAAAAAAATCAATCATATACTTATAACTTATCTATAATCTAACATTATTTATAGTTTTAAAATATTCATCCTAATAAAACATCAAAATAATATACGTGGTACGAGACTCTTTTTTATTTTTAACTTTCAAATTTGAAATTTTGAAAAAATCATAATTTTTAAAAATAATTAAAAAGGATATGAGTGTTGGGATTAGGGTGTACACGAAGCGGAATTTACAATTTTCTAATCCCAAATACGGATCTGTCAAAGGCGTTTAAATCGAGGAGATGAAGGCGTACCTTTTGCGTTTCAAGATTGTCTCTTGCTTTGCATCTGGATCTCTTCAGGTTCCACAACGTCCCGTGTTCTTACTTCCGATCACAAGGAGCCGACGTTCTTTCAATCGCATCCCTCTACCGGTATCCACAAGAACAGTCTTCAACAATAGCAGCGTGCTAGCGCCTCTTGGTCCCACTCTCTCTCTAGGGTTTCTTGGCTCAAGGATGGACTGAGAAAAGTTTAGTTGGATCATAAATACTTAATAAAATTATTACCCGGTGTCTGGTGTGGGCAGTTTCAAAATACGGAAAACAACAATGCCCGAAAGCCCTGAAAAGGTATTTTCTTAGAAAATTAATTACGGAAAATCCAGAAAGAATTTTGAGGAATGGAAAAGGGCTGAAGTATCAGGGAAAAATATGAAATTTTTCCATGCCCTTAAGTCATATTGGCCGTCGGAAGCACATTTTACATTGTTGCACGCAAATTGAGGAATCCTGACGAGTTACGAGGGAATCCCAGAGATGCTATGGGCTCGGACATGATGGCACCTAGGCAAGAAAGCCTAGGGAATGGTGCCACATGAGAGAGAAAGTCTCCAGAAAAGTAAAAAGATAATCATCCGTATAAAGGGGACTTTACGGAAATGCGTGCCACCAGATCAAGCAACAGGATAAGGATAGGATGAATCTAGTCAGCCCAACTAAGTCATTAATGTGGTGGTTGAGAGTAATTATGACACCTTTTTCACCCTCCATATGAGCTTGACACTTGGCACAATCTCCTCCATTCAAGAGACAAACTTGGGGACCATGTTTTAATCCCATTCATTCATTATTCCAAGAGACATTTTAAGTAGTTAATTCACCCCATTTGCTCCCAAAACCGTGCACTTCCCTCTCTCTTCATGGTCTGCAATTTCTCTCCCTCCCAAGCTCCCAAAAACTGCCATCCTTGCTCTCAAGAGAAGGAAGAAGAGCTACACACACAAGGTAAACTCACAACCACCCAAAACAACATCTTTTCTTGTAACTCACAACCTCTTTCACCTTTCTAATGGTTTGATTTCTTGAATGAGTCTCTCTTTTCAAAGATGAGAGGTAATGATCTCAAAAGGTGAAAATGAGAAGTTTTTAAAGAAACTAAAGGTTACAAGCTCTCCTTTAAAGTAGTAAAGAGTGTTGATGTTGGTTGTTGTTGTTGTTTTGGTTGTTGTCGGGAGTTGTTGTTGTAACTTTGGAAACCCTAAGTTTATGGGGAGATGCTGTCCATTTGAGGTTTTGAAAAGGGAAAATGTGCTTGAGTATTTTGGTGCTTGAATCATGATTTGGAAGCAAGAATACACAAGTATTCATAAGCAAAAGTTGAAAAATCTAAAACCCTTCTTTTTTCTTTTTTTTGAAAATCTGTAAGAAATAGAAGGAGTGGGATTTTGATGAATCTAATACTTCCAATGGCTTCAAAATGAAGTTTTGTATAGGGTAAAAATAGGAAAGGGATTTGAGAAGCATTAGGAACCATAAAAGTCAAGTCTTGAAAATGGAATTTATGAATGTATTACCACATGATGTTTAGGAAGTCAAGAACCCAAAGAACTCATTGGAAAAGTCCATCAAGAGAGGATTTAAGTTCAAGGGAATTAAGAGAAAAAGATAGCAAAACCCTCTAACCTTAAGCTTTATAGCTTTTGAAATGTGCTAAGTTATGCATGACTTGTATAGAAAATTATGATGATGAAAGTGTGAACATGTGCTATTACTTGCTATGGCCATATGCATTTGATTGCTACATGTTGCACTTTTATGAATTCACACTTACATGAAAGATTGTCATGCTATTTTTATGATTGTGTTAGAAAGTTTTGCTATTGGGATTCCCAAATCTCATTCCCCACCAACTAACCATGTAGGTGCAAGCTCAAGCAAGGGTAAGGAAAAGGTTCTTGATGCTTGAGGATGATGCTTATACTTGCTTGCTTTTGTGTAAATATGCCAAATGATACTTTGTCTTTGAAGTGGCTATGCTTGTAACCTAATATCTCTATAAGAAGAACAATATGAATGGGTGATGAAGCATGCATGAAATGGACTAGAAGTTACTAGAAATGTTAGGGGAATCACCATGCATGTTTAAGGTGAATTCATGAACCAAAAAGAGGTTTGGTGAGTTTTTGGAAAAATTGGTTTTAAAAGGTAAAGGGTTCCAAAGGCCCTGAAAAATGAATCTGTTTCAAGTGGGAATTAAAAATAGCAAATGAGCTCCAAATAAGCTGAAACTTTTGAGTCAGAAACTAAACATCCTAAGCTTTAAAATAATATAAAGTGTACGAAATTTGGATGTGTGTTTTGGGAGATATGATTTTACAAAGATTGAGGTAAAATCTGGAAAACTGGAATGAACCATTTCGGACAGTACGTGGTTTTTGAATAAACTGTATCAAATGGGCAAGGATTGGAACCAATGAGTATTTTTTCCCCTATATATCACTTAATAAAATAAATTTAGAAATTGGAACCACTTCATTTAGATTTTTTTAGAATTAATTATGAATTTTTAAAGTTGGGCCATAAATCTAAAAAATGGGCCAGTGAACAGTAACAACATTTTTCAAGAAAAAGGAAAATTTTTGAGTTCACTAAAAAGGCCAAATTGAGTTATCCAAAGCCCAATAGTGGTTATAAAGTGATCTAATATGAAGAAATAGGGGGAAAATAGGAGGTGTTACACCTTATGCATAGGCAACATCTCCTTTGAACCATGGGAATCCTTAAGTACAGAAGGTTCAACCACTGCCACATCAGCTAAAGCATTGAAGCATGAACCCATCTTCGATGCTGCTGCGTGCTCATCTTTCTTTTCCTTGTTTTTCCTGTAGCAGCGTTTTTCCACCACTCTCCATTGATCATCTACATTCGCAGGACCATTAACCCCTTGACCATGTTGCCTCTGTCCCTCCTCCTCTCTATTTTCCCTTCAAACGTATTATTAGCCCCCTGCAATGGACTGACCTCCTGCCTATGACCATACACACCGCATTTTGTGCATAAGAGGTGTTGGCCTTCATACTCAATAAAGTGATCTTCTCCATCAAGATGAAACCCAGCCATGAGATGCTTCCCTAATTCAATCAAAACGCATATTCTAGAGAAATGACCACGTAGTTGGCAAGAAGTATGCATGTCCACTTTCAGCATTTTGCCAATCCTATTCTCTATATAGGTTAAAGCTTCTTTATCATAGTATTCTATTGGTAACTTTGGAATCCTCACCCACACTGCCACTTTGCCTATAGAAGCTTTATGCGACTTGAATCCAGGTTCCCATGGTTGAACAGTAAGATAGTGATCAAAGATCATCCAAGGACCTCAAGTTAAAGCATTAATATAATCTTCCCTGTTAGAAAGCTTAACAACGAAATATTCATGCCCAATGTTGATAACATTAACTATCCCTTTTCTAAAGCTTTATAAACAATTTGCCTACCTAGCAGCTTGACAATCACAACATTTTTCCAGGCTTTGTATAGCCTCTTCTTCATTTGATCAGAGAAGGAGAAAGTAGGAAAGTTTCTATTGGGATCCTCAACAGTAGTAAAAGACGATTCCCCAAACTCAGCTCCACTTTGGGATTTGTCTGTAAAAGAATCATTTGACAGACTTGTTGATATCTTGTTTTGATGATAACAAAATTGTGCTGAAAGATTGCAGAATGATTTTCGAATTTCAAGTTTCAAAGTATTAATTCAGTGCTTTATGAAAATACTCGAGTGTTTTTGCTAAAGTATTGACAGTACTCGAGCATTGGAATTCAATGCTCCAGCACTGCATGTTTTAAACTTAAGAAAATTTAGTGCTTCCAGGTAATACTCCAAGTATTGACATGAAGTGTTGTCAATACTCGAGTATTGGAATGAAGTACTCGAGCATTGTGTTTCAAAGATAAGTTTTTAAGCTATACTGAGTTAACACTTCAAGCATTGGCATAGAGTAATGCTAATACTCGAGTATTGCAAGTCAGTACTAGAGCATTAGGCTATAATAGAGCTTACAAACAATGCTGCTATAAAGTACTGCAAGTATTGGCTGACAGCAGAGCCAACACTCGAGCACTAGGTTTACAGTACTCGAGCATTGAGGTTTCTGAAAGCACTTCAAGTCAACACTCCAAGCATTGGCTGAAAGCATTGCCAATGCTCGAGCGCTAAGTTTCTGTACTTGAGTGTTGACAGTTTTTCTCAATAATGTCAAGACAACACTTAAGCACTGCAAATGTAGTACTCGAGTATTGGGTCTTCTATCAATGCTGTTAGGTGATACTTCAAGTAAATGCTTCCAGCAGAGCCAACACTTGGGCACAGTTTAACAGCACTCGAGTGTTGTGACTTAACCCTCATCACTAGAAGCCAACACTGCAAGTATTGACTGCAAGCACTGTGAATACTCGAGCAATAACTTTCAATGCTCGAGCATCGGGCTGAAAATTTTCACCGTTCACCAATACTCTCTGAAAATGCTCCAGCATTCCTAATACTCAAGCACTAAGATCTATCACTCGAGTGATATAAATTCTCGTAATTTATATTTTCCAACACTTGCACAGAATGCTCGAGTAATCATTGGAAGCATTATCAATACTCAAGCACTGTAATTTCTTACTCGAGTAATTGATTCTTTTTCAAACACTTTCATGCAACACTCGAGTAGAAAGTCAAAGTATTGAATTTCTGTTTGAAATTTTTCAAACAATACTCGAGCATTGAGAAAGTTATGCTCAAGCATTGCTATTCTGATAGCTTGATGTCTAACACTCTTAACCTATGCTACACACATACTTTCCTTATCTGTGTAACGACATTTTTGAATATTAAGTGCTCTCATAAATGCAGACACTTGAAACATTTAATGAGGAAAGAAGCACAAGTCCAAGGCTCAGAGGCTTTAACGTTCTTCTACAACATTTGCCGTCGTCTGCTTCAGTGGCATTAAATGCCATTAATGAAGAATCCAAATGGTCAACTTTGAGAGTAACGGCTATTAAATGGAGTCTAACGGACATTGGAGAAACTCTCAACTATAAAAGGACCAGCATTCAATACACAAAAGATAGAACGAACATTCCGGGCATTCAATGCTGCATTTACTATATTCATTGTATTCTTTCATTAATTCCTTCTGAGCTTCATTATTAGCTATCTACTCTTTTGAGAGAGATATCTAAGGAAAAAATACTTTGTAAACTTGTGAGAAACTCAAGGACGGGACCTTGAGCAAACTGGGCTAAAAGTGAGATAGAAATAGAGAGTGAGTGACTCTATTCTAGTGAAAAGAGAAAGGGGGTGAATTCCCAATTTGTAAAGGCTTGTGAGGCCTCATTCTGTTGTTGATAGTGAATTTGGAAATCTCAGGGGAGATTTGAGGACTGGACGTAGGTCAAGGAGACCGATCCAGGATAAATCTCTGTGTTCATATTTCCTTTTCTCTCGGTGACTTTGTTCTTTTAATTATGTGATTTTTAAAGTTTTTTTTACACCCAATTCACCCCCTCTTGAGTGACAGCCATCCTAACATTTGGTATCAGAGCAGGTCTCTTGTTGAAAGAACTTAACAGTTTTAAGGGAAAAGATCCATGGCAGGATTTGGCGAACACATTATGGCTGTGGAGCATCTATCACTAGACCACCTGCATTCAACAGCCAAAAATTCTCCTTCTGGAAAATAAAATTCCAGAACTTTATTTTAGCTACTGATTTTAATTTGTGGGATGTTTTTGAAATAGGAAACATCATACCAATGAAAAATGACAAAGACCAGCTAGTTCCTAAAACTAAAGCAGAATTTGACGAAGAAGATAAAAAGAAGATGCAACTAAATAGAAAGGCTGTCTTGATGCTTCAAGTAGCATTGAATGAGGATGACTTCTTCAAAGTCAGCACCTTGCCTTCAGCAAAACACATGTGGGATGCACTGGAAATAGCATATGAAGGTACTGAAGCAGTGAAGGAGAGCAGAGTCAACATGCTAACAATTGAGTATGATTTACTCTGGATGAGAGACGAGGAAACTATTGCTAAATTAAAAATACGTCATACACACCTCATCAACAAGTTAGCAGCTCTTGGCAAAACATATGATCAACGCTCTCAAGTAAGAAAAATTTTAAATGTTGTGTCCAACAAATGGGAAGCCAAGGTCATAGCCATAGAAGAATCCCATGGTGAATCAATAACCTCAGTTGCACCCTCTTTGGAAGCCTTGCTGAATATGAGAGCAAACAAAAGTTCAAGAAGGAACTGTCAAACATTGATCAGAAAAAGAAAAACGGGCTAGCTCTCAAAACTATCAAGGAGAAAGAAAAGGAACCTGAATCAGAGGATGAGGAAGAAGATGTTGAAGATGAAGAACTGGCAATGGTTGTCAGAAAATTTAGACGAATGTACAGAAAGGATCAAAACTCTCGAAGGCCACAAAAAGGAACATCAAGGAGAATTATATGTTATGAATGCAACAAACCAGGCCATATGAGAGCTGATTGTCCTCAGCTAGCAGTTCAGAACAAGGAAAAAAAAGAAAAAGCCAAAGTTCTTCAAAAAGAAGAAGGCATATGTCTCAGGCCTTTGAGGTGATAGTTCAGGAGAAGAAGAAAATGATGCAGAAAAAGAAGCCAATCTTTGTCTTGTAGCTTATGAAGAAGAAATTGACACCGAAGTGGTAATTATTGAACCTTGCTATGATGAATTACGTCAGGAATATGATGAAATGCATACTGAGTTACTTAAGTTTGCTAAAGAACTATCTTTTCTGAGAAAAAGGGTTAAAGAACTTGAAAAACCAAGTGAAACTCCTGTTGCAATAATTTTATCCAAAACATTTTATCCAAAAGGATAAAATGATCAATTGATTGCATATTCTGATTCAGATCATGCTGGCTACAAAACTGATAGAAAAAGTACAAGTGGTCAATGTCAATTCCTTGGGGGTGCCTTGGTTTCATGGTTCAGCAAAAAGCAATCAACTGTGTCATTATCATCAACAGAAGCTGAATATATTGCTGCTGCAAGCTGCTGTGCTCAAGTCTTATGGATGAAGCAACTACTTCAAGATTTAGAAATGGTGCTTAATGAAATTCCAATTTACTGTGACAATACAAGTACCATCAATCTCACCAAGAATCTAGTACATCACTCTAGAACCAAGCACATTGACATTAAACATCATTTCATAAGGGACCATGTGCAAAAGAAGGATATCAAGATTGAATTCATTCCAACTCATCTTCAAGTGGCTGATATTTTTACAAAACCATTGGCCAGAGAACAATCTTTAAATATTAGAAGAGAATTGGGAATGGTAAATCCCAATGAATTGTAAGTAAAAATTGTTTTATGTTGATTTAAAGTTGTTTTGATGATTTGCTATTACTAACTTAAGCTTCGGAGTGTTTTATCAAAGTTTTGCAGGTGCTTTGAATGAATGCTTGTAGCACTGAAAGTATGATTACTCGAGCATTAATTCAAATTTCTGGAACATAAGATGGAATACTCGAGCACACCTGGAAGAACACTCGAGCATTCAAGCAAAATAAGGCATCTGGTTTAATACTTGAAGTTAGTACTCGAGCAAAAGGTGGAAGTACAAGTAATACTTGAGCATTCAATTTCAATGCTCAAGCAAAGTAAGTTTTTTTTATACTCAGAAATCACAATGCTCGAGCACTGTAAGACAACTCTCGAGCACTGAACACCAACACTCGAGCACAAAACATCAGCACTCGAGCCCTGACAGTTTCTAGTTACTTAATGCTTCTATTTTTAATCAACACTCAAGCCCTAATACTTGAGTATCACAAAATCCTCTAAACCCGAATTGCTGTAACTACTTTCAAACCGTTACAACCTCTCTCAGAAACTTATTTTCGGCAAAACCCCTCTATTATCACTCTTTATTTCACTCATTTACTTCCTCAAATCATCCTTTTCCTCTCTCGACGCCGAATACTCTCATTCTATCAACTCTCCATATTTTGTTCCAAAATCTATCATGGCTCGTACAAAATCCACTGCTGGCAAAGGAAAAAGCTCTACCTCTCAATCAAAGTCAGTTTCACAACCTCCAGCCAAACGTGTAAGAATTGCTGAACCTTATAAGGACACAGTGGCCCCTGTTTCTCAAAAATCAAGTGCTAACCAACCAAAATCCATCCTGAAAGAAAAAGGGAGAGTCTTCTGATTACAACCTCCCAATCTGTGCCCACTCAAACTGCTGCCACCAACTCTGAAATAGAAAGTGAAGGGACCACTCCTAAAACTACTGCTACTACTTCATCAAAGGCAAAACCAAAAGGAAAAGGTAAAGGGAAGAAAAAGGGAAATGAACTTCCAAAGGCACTAGAGGGATTCAATACTACTACGGTATTTATTTCTAATCCTTCTGCTTATGAGGAAAAGTTGAAAAATAAGTCTCTATGCCCTGTTATGTATGTAGATATTAAGGAAGTGGATAAGTTAGGATTCAAGGTGTCTGAATTTCTGGATCATTATAAGCCTCTGATTCAAATCAAGGATAATTTCTTCCCTGAGATAGTTAGAATCTTTTATAACAATATGTATTCCGCCTCTGTGACTAATGAAGAAAGAGAAATCACCTCTTATTCAATGGTCACAAAGATGAAAGGAAAAGAAATTTCCATTACCTCTGAGATACTGAATAGAATCCTTGGTACTAATGATTATGTTGAAACCTTATCTACCTTGACTGAGGATGAAATTTTTGGATTACTGAGGCCTGGAGAGTCTTTCACTGGTATTCTCTCTTTTGAACCTTCTGCCATGCCACCTCTACAAAGAGTCATTCACTACATCTATTCTAGATGTATAGTGAATAAAAGTGGCAATTATACCTACTTTGCTTACATGGACTATCGTAATTTGGAAAGAATTATGAAAAAGGAGAAGAGAAATATAGGAGAGATGATCTTTGATGAAATATAGAGATTTGTGCACTCAGGATCAAAGAGAATGACAGTGCCTTATCCTTCTCTAGTATCCTTCATCTTAAAAAGTCTCAAGATTTGGCATATATTGGATAAAGTGCTTGAACCAACTCTGTTTGGAGAAGTCCACCTTCGCAGAATGAATATAAACATTGAGCATCCATAAGTTCAGGCCACAAAGAAAAGGAGAAGGACTACATCTACGGCTTCATAAGGGCAAGATGAAGCACAGTCTTCTGCTCCACCTCAGGGTACATCTGCTCCCTCTTTTGCTCTTGCAGCCATTCAACAATATATGGAAACCGAGTTCAGAAAAATGAGTGAAGACTTTGTAAACCACATCAAGACTCAGTCACAAGAGTACATGAGTACCATTATGAAGGCTGCAAATGATTATTTCACAGGGCAGACATTGGATAGAGCAATCACCACAATGATTCAGGATCTTTCCCAATTCAAGGTAGTCATATTGGAGAAGCTTGATGGATTGGACAAAAGGGTAGAGTCTCTTGAGCATGTTATCAGAGAGTCTCAGCAATCTACCACTACTTCTTCTGCTCTACCACCTCCTCCTCCATCACACTCACTTGAGGATCCTTCCCCTAAAGCTGTGCTTGCCATGATAGACTTCTCTTCCTCCTTTATCCATCCTGATCCTCATCCTACACCTGTTTCTCAAGTACCTTCACCACCTCCCTCTCAAGATCCTCCTCAAGATACACCTGAGCCTACCAGTGGAGTCCCTCATCCTACTACTGATACTCCTCCCTCTCCCTCTCACTGACCCTGATTGTTGATGACAAAAAGGGGGGAGAAGAAATCAAAATCTGAAGTGTTTTTGTGTTTGTCATGTTTCTGTGTCTTTTGGAATAATCTTGCCTGCAATTTCATTTTAACTGCTTTTGTACTCTTGTTAAGTACATTTGAATATTCAGTTTATGGTAATTCAATTTATGTGAAGTTATCACAAGTTCATATGCTAACCAATTTGTTCATGTGCTTTCTGGCTTATTTTTCAAATTCAAAAATTCTGATTCATGGTTTTATCATCATCAAAAAGGGGGAGAATGTTGATATCTTGTTTTGATGATAACAAAATTGTGCTGAAAGATTGCAGAATGATTTTTGAATTTCAAGTTTCAAAGTATTAATTCAGTGCTTTATGAAAATACTCGAGTGTTCTTGTCAAAGCATTGACAGTACTCGAGCATTGGAATTCAATGCTCCAGCAATGCATGTTTTAAACTTAAGAAAATTTAATGCTTCCAGGTAATACTCCAAGTATTGACATAAAGTGTTATCAATACTCGAGTATTGGAATGAAGTACTCGAGCATTGTGTTTCAAAGATAAGTTTTTAAGCTATACTCTGAGTTAACACTTCAAGCATTGGCATAGAGTAATGCCAATGCTTGAGTATTGCAAGTCAGTACTTGAGCATTAGGCTATAACAGAGCTTACAAACAATGCTGCTATGAAGTACTGCAAGTATTGGCTGACAGCAGAGCCAACACTTGAGCACTAGGTTTACAGTACTCAAGCATTGAGGTTTCTGAAAGCACTCCAAGCATTGGCTGAAAGTATTTCTAATGCTCGAGCACTAAGTTTCTATACTCGAGTGTTGACAGTTTTTCTCAACACTGTCAAGACAACACTCGAGCACTGCAAATGTAGTCCTTGAGTATTGGGTCTTCTATCAGTGCTGTTAGGTGATACTTCAAGCAAAAGCTTCCAGCAGAGCCAACACTCGGGAACAGTTTAACAGACTCGAGTGTTGTGACTTAACCCTCATCACTGGAAGCCAACACTGCAAGTATTGACTGTAAGCACTGTGAATACTCGAGTAATAACTTTCAATGCTCAAGCATCAGGATGAAAATTTTCACCGTTCACCAATACTCTCTGAAAATGCTCCAGCATTAACTTCCAGCATTCCTAATACTCAAGCACTAAGATAAAGCACTTGAGTGATATAAATTCTCATAATTTATATTTTCCAACACTTGCACAGAATGCTCGAGTAATCATTGGAAGCATTATCAATACTTAAGCACTGTAATTTCTTACTCGAGTAATTGATTCTTTTTCAAACACTTTCATGCAACACTCGAGTAGAAAGTCAAAGTATTGAATTTCTCTTTGAAATTTTTCAAACAATACTCGAGCATTGAGAAAGTTATGCTCAAGCATTGCTATTCTGACAGCTTGATGTTTGACACTCTTAACCTATGCTACACACCTACTTTCCTTATCTGTGTAACGACATTTTTGAATATTAAGTGCTCTCATAAATGCAGACACTTGAAACATTTAATGAGGAAAGAAGCACAAGTCCGAGGCTCAGAGGCTTTAACGTTCTTCTACAACATTTGCCATCGTTTGCTTCAGTGGCATTAAATGCCATTAATGAAGAATCCAAATGGTCGACTTTGAGAGTAACGGCTATTAAATGGAGTCTAACGGACATTGGAGAAACTCTCAACTATAAAAGGACCGGCATTCAATATAGAAAAGATAGAACGAACATCCCGAGCATTCAAAGCTTCATTTACTATATTCTCTGTATTCTTTCATTAATTCCTTCTAAGCTTCATTATTAGCCATCTACTCTTTTGAGAGAGATATCTGAGGCAAAAATACTTTGTAAACTTGTGAGAAACTCAAGGATGGGACCTTGAGCAAACTGGGCTGAAAGTGAGCTAGAAACAGAGAGTGAGTGACTCTGTTTTAGTGAAAAGAGAAAGGGGGAGTGAATTCCCAATTTGTAAAGGCTTGTGAGGCCTCATTCTGTTATTGATAGTGAATTTGGAAATCTCAGGGGAGATCTGAGGACTGGACGTAGGTCAAAGAGACCGAACCAGGATAAATCTCTGTGTTCATATTTCCTTTTCTCTCGGTGACTTTGTTCTTTTAATTATGTGATTTTTAAAGTTTTTTTATTACACCCAATTCACCCCCTCCTGGTGACAGCCATCCTAACAAGACTAACTTCAATTTCCTGCACTATAAAAATAAAAATAAAATATAAATACTAAATAAATGAAGCGTAAATAAAATAATATAACAACACGAATTAGATATCTATATGGGGATGGCAATATATTTAGTCTCTTGTGCAAATCTTCTTATTCTTTAGATGTTTTTCATTCTTTCATTTTTTTCTTAAAATATTCATATATGATAGGATAAGCTAGAGGGTAGGTGTGTTTGCGTGTATATAACTTCAATTGGGATCAAAGATCCACATCTCTCAAAACAAGAGTCCTTGGCACTCTCACCTATATGTCGTAGACTTCCTCTTATCAGTTCCTTTTTGTTATGATGGACATGTTATATGCAACTTCAGTAGATCACTTCTTCAACAATGAAGATAATAATCCTACTAATAATGGTTGTTGTTCTCACGGTATAAAACGAATGCGTATTTGCATTTTATACATCATATTGCAGCTAATTGCAGGAGTGGGCCCAACACTTGCTTCCTTAACTCCTGAGCTTTACTGGAAGTCAAATCTCCCCCTGCGACTCTCATGCCTAAATCTATCGCTGTTCTACTTCACCCACCACCTGGTTAGTATTGTATGCATTACTCTTCATTAGTACTTTTCCTTCGAATGTTTTCCCATCTTCACATCACAAGTACTCCAAGATTCTTCAAGCTATTTAATATTTTGTTCATGCTGACAAGTCAGGAGACGTCGCAATCTTCCATAGTGTGATAGAAATCGATGCAGCTCGAGATGACTTCCGTTATGGTGGTCGTTGTTTTCACTGCTCTGTTACGGAACCCCAAGATAACCCTAACACATCATATCTCTTCTTCTTGGAAAAGGATTTGAAGTTTGGTCACAAAATGAAGTTTCCCTTCGAGAAAACCTCCAACCAGACATCCTTCCTGCCTCGTCAAGTCGCCAAATCCATTCCCTTTTCTTCAACAAAAGTACGTCTATGAACAATGAATATTTTTAATTGAAAATTAATACTTAATGTATTATGGTTCTCTTATCGCCAGATGGCTGAAATATTCAACAAGTTTTCTGTGAAGCCTGGCTCAATAGAAGCTAAGGTTATGAAGAGTACAATTAAAGAGTGCGAGGAACCAGGGATCGAAGGAGAGGACAAGTATTGTGCCATGTCATTAGAATCCATGATTGATTTTACCATTCAGAACCTCGAAAGACACGTGATAGCTTTATCTACGAAAGTGATGAAGAAGAAGAAGGAAACAAAGAAGCAGCAAGAATACAGAATAACGCCTAAAGTGAAGAAGGTGGGAGAGGCAAATCTGGTGGTATGCCACAAGCTCAGTTATGTGTACGCTGTGTTTTACTCACTACTAGAAAAATCAGATTTAGCGACGGAATTAGCGACGGAAAAAATGGATTTAGCGACGGAAAAAGCAGATTTAGCGACGGAAAAAGTTTGTCGCTAAATCCGTCGCTAAAACGAGGGTCGCTAAATTTAGCGACGGAATTAGCGACGGATTTTTTAGCGATAGAATTAGCGACGGAAGTTTTCCCTCGCTAATTAACGACGGATTTAGCGACGGATAATTCCGTCGCTAAATTAGCGAGGAAAAATTCCCTCGCTAAATCCATCGCCAATTAGCGAGGAAATTAGCGACGGATATTTCCGTCGCTAATTAGCGAGTGAAGATTCCCTCGCTAAATCCGTCGCTAAATTTGACAATTTCGTCGCTAAATTGAAATATTCCGTTGCTAAATTTGATAATTCCGTCGTTAAATTGGTTATATTCTATCACTAAATTGGTTATATTCCATCGCTAATTTTGATAATTCCATTGCTAAATTTAACAATTCCATCGCTAAATGGATTATATTCCATCACTAAATAGATTATATTCCACCATTAAATTTGACAATTCCATCGCTAAATGGATAATTATGCAGATTTAACAATTCCGTTGCTAAATACATCACTGATTTTAGATATGAATCGACTACATATTTATAAAAACGTTTTATAAACAAATCCTGTTCAATCACGCAATTAACCCAAAAATCAAATTTTAAATAGTAATATTAAGTACAGTATTTAACATAGCATTTAGCAAA